>NJDD01001023.1:340355-455224 GCA_002245505.1 Calephelis nemesis
GTGGGCTCGCCCGCACGCGCTGCTCGCCGACGTGCAGAAGGTACTGCGACACGCGCGCAAGCTGCCCGACAAAACGCAGCATCTCTACAAGGTATCTTATCTATCCATTTATAGAAAAAAATAAAGTTGAACTGTCTGTGTTTGTAGTGTTAAAATTCTAGGACTTCTTTACTATAGGAATATAAATGTAGATACGGTACATAAACAAAAATAATATTTTATGTCCGTTTTATGTTTGTTTCGACTAATCTTTGAAATTGCTAAACCGATGTTGACTGGATTTTCACTAAGAATCATTAAGACTACTTTTATTTCACTAACAATTAAAAAAAAACAATTAAATTTTTGTGAAAATCGTTTATGAGAAATTTGTGGGTGGTTTTATATTTTATAATGCTGTAATATTGGTAACTAAATTAAACGCAACATATTATAATTCGTAAATGACCAAACTTGTGTAGCACTGAAAACCTAACTCCGTGACATCTGACTAGGTGGCAGTATTTCGCAGCGACTCGCCCGGAGTGGTGACACCGCTTTACATATTCCTGCCGTCATAACTTAAACGCTTGTCGTTGACGTATTCCGGTTCGGAGGATAAGGTCGCCAGTAAACTTACTTTTGCTCGAGGCCTAACATTCTAGCCTAAGGTTGGCAACGCACTTTTGGTGTCTCTAGGCGGCGTGAATTTCTTACCACCAGGAAATCCGTCTGTTTGTTTGCCTTCCAAAATCATAAAATGAATGTTGGCAGGAGCTCAATCGTCTCCGGCGGGCGGCGATCTCGCTGGGGTTCTCGGAGCTGCTGACGTGCGTGGGCGGCGCGCTGGAGCGGGAGTGCGCGACGGCCGCGGGCGAGAGCGCGCTGCAGCTGGCGCACGCCGCCGCCGCGCTGCGCGACCCGCGCACGGCGCTCGACATCAAGCACACGCTGCAGCCGCTCCCCACCAACTTCTCCGTCCCCATGTCGCATTAATCTCGTACTGCAGCTGGCGCACGCCGCCGCCGCGCTGCGCAACCCGCGCATGGCGCTCGACATTAAGCGCACGCTGCACCCACTAACTTCTCCGTCTCCATGTCGCGCTGATCTCGACCTGACTGATGTCGAACAATACAATAAAAAAAACATTGTGAGGAGCAAAGCAAATAAACAGAAGTAAACCCTCAATGTGGGTGCTGATTTATAATTATCCCTGAATTTTGATATTAAATAATGCCTAAATGAAAAAGAGATAAAGTCAGGGAGAAAAGAAGATGAATAGAGAAACAGAATTTTAGCAGCTAGCCCGAGCCGAGCGTAAAAAGAAGGAAATGGCGAGAACAAGGAATCTTGTAGATTTGGCGTATGCAAATGATCCCAGGATACAAGCGCTTTAAACAAGAAGATAAGAAGCTAGCAGCTAATCGAGCCAGACGGGATGCTGTTCAAGCTAAAAAAGCAGAAGAAGAACGAATAATGAATGAAGTTCAACTTGCCAAACAAAAGGCAGATGAGGCCGAAAAGGCAAAGATTGAAGCTGCTAGAGCAGAAAGAGGACAACAGAAAAAAAATCTCCGGAAAGAACGCAAGTCACAAAATATGTTGTTTACTTAACATTACCTAGGACAACGTTCTAGGCGGCGAAGTGTTGCTAGGGATTTTAATAGCACAAACAATAGACGGCAGAACAGAATTAAATCATGCTTTTATTTGCTTTATTAAATATTTAAGCGACTTACGTGTTGGAGTTGACAGGAAAATACGGGTTGTCAGTTATGTAGGTTTTGGTCTTTGGTCTTGGTCCTTTGTCTTGGGTTATCTCTGGGTCTGATGAGTAATTGAGTGGTTAAAATAAGGGGGTCAAAATAACTCCCGATCAATGTGTGTAAAGTTTTTTTACAAAAGAATTCAGTAAGAAACACAGACTTTCCTAATGAAAAAAATAGCCACGGTCTATAGTTAACACAGATGTTACAGGTAAGTTGCTGTGCTATGGCCGCAGTGTCAGGGCTATTGTGCAAGTGTATCAGCTACCTTACTCTCTGGACCGGAACATGACGGAGTCATTATGGCGGCAGGAATAGGTTAGGTTAGGTGGATCTTTACCTGAGCAGCTCTCTAGTAGTCTAATTGATAACCTACTTAACCTCGCCTATTACGAGTTGCCTGGCTCGTGCTCGCCTTTTACGAGTTGCCTGGCAGAGAGGCAGATGGTCTATTCCTCTCAGCGGACCCAGGCCTATATGGGGAAAAATCTACTCAGCGGACCCAGGCCGATATAGGAAATAAACTTGGCTCTTGTAACTCTTGTTTAGCTTTTCCACGGGAAACTGCTTACATATTAAGATAAAAAGTAGCCATAGTATACCAAAACATTGTTTCGCTGTGATGTGAAAAGTAAGTAAATCGCCTAAGAAATATAGAAATAAATGAAAAAACACAGTCGAATTAAGAGCTTCCTTTTTTAGAACCGGTTAAAAGTGTATTATGTGATAAAATTAGTAACGATTAAAAAATAGTGTATGAAAGAAATCGTACTATGTTAAGGAATACCTATTTTATAAATAAATATTTATAAGTTAACTGTATATTTTTTTGCTATCCTTTTTAAAATGTCTGTTAGCTTTCTATAATCGTTATAAATATAAATGTTAAGTTGGACCAACCTGTAGTACTTACTTGCGAAATTTGATCAAAATCGGTTTTATTCATACTGTATGCCTGCAATATACCTGTAACATTTACCTGCCTTACCCTGTAACATTTAAATGACCAGCCAAATTTCGAGAGAGCGTTGGTAATCGATCCATTGCAAACACTCAATTTCTAGGTGGTAGAGTTTCGCAGCGACTCACCTGGATTGGTACCACCGTCTTACCTATTCCTACCGCCATAACGTCATGATGTGTTCCGGTTCGGAGGGTAAGGTAGCCGGTTAACTTACTTTTGCTCGAGGCCTAACATCCCGGCCTCTGGTTGGCAACGCACCATTACCACCTTTGGTGTCTCTAGGCGGCGGGAATTTCTTACCATCAGGAAATCCGTCTGCTTGTTTGCCTACCAATGTTATAAAAAAAATAGCTAAAAATTAAAAAAATATGAATTATATTTTTTACATGCATGGTTATAACGTAAACGGGCCAAGAGCATGCAAAGGCACTCGTGGCAGGGCTTAACGCCAAATTTTCTTCGATTGCTATCAGTATGCATCGGAAAGAGCTCAGGATCTTGGTTCGAGCTATAACAGGTCACTGCGGGCTAAGCAAACACCTTAGCAGGATGAAACTTGCAGAGACATCTGACTGCAGGTCTTGTCTTGAAGCAGAATAGACAGCAATGCACGTCCTCTGCGACTGTCCTGCGTTCATTCAGGCTAGAAGTAAGCATCTGGGGGGGGGGCAATTAATAAATCCCCAGGATCTTAAGCTGATCAATACCAATTTAAATATATCTTCTAATGTATCTGTGACCGCAGTCGCATGTCAGCACATGCGTGACGTCATGCCTCCTACTACTACTAGGTATAACGTAGCGTCACAACACGAGAAGTAATAACGCGGACTATTTTAAATAAACGTTTATAAAAAGATTGACAGACAAAACAGATATGCAATGCGAATGTGAATGGATGTATGTGCCCGGGGAGACCAAGGTTGACATTCCACAATCAGATCACTCGGATATTGTCCGAGGGTGGACTCAAGAGTTCGAAACCGGCATGTTTGTATGAAAAGGTTAATGAATGTGAAGTAAGCCATACAGATTTGTCAGGATCGTGAGGTCTGGCACTCGATATTCGCTGCCTACCCCGTAATGGACTTGGCATGAAAATATGTATGTACAATTTGTCAATTTATATTTAAAAATGCATTATCATTTTACCCTTATCTCCCTTTTATTAAAATATGGCAATCTTTTGAAAGTAACCCTGTATACAAAATACTATAATTTTTGCAAAATTCAGTCTGTGACAATTTCACGGCTTTTGATGAAATTGATATGCAAATAGTTAAAGACTTTAGTACATACGCCTTTTTTCAAAAATCGAACCCCAACGGACTTAAATAGAGTTTAAAATTTGAAGACGCTACAAAATGCTACGCTGACAAAGAAGCGGGTAAATAATATTTTATATTTATCTATCTATCTATATCTATACCTACTTATAATAAATCTGAAGAAGAGTGGAGTCTGTTTGTACATTGAAAATATTTAAAAAAATTGGTGCAGACGAGTAAAATGGGCAGCACCACACATTTCTAATATATACATACATAGTTTCGAGAAAGGTTATAAGTTACTTTTTATGCTATTCACTAAGGAGGTTCAAGTAAGAAATGGGTAAAAGTAAAAAAGTTATTTGGCATTTATTCGATGCCGCGTAGTTCGATTTTATTTGCAGAATGTGTTTTACAGACTGTCCCGTATTTTTTTCCAAGTCATAAGTTTTGCATTATGCAATGCAAGTGATCAAATAAAGTACTGGAAATCTGGAATGTAGAGAACCATTTGCATATGTATAGTAGGGTTACTCTTGAACTTCGATATCGTCGTCGTAACACAGTAATAGAGATAAAATAATTTATTGTTTATTATAAACTTAATGTTAATCATTCGCCAGGATTGTGTACCTAAAATTATATACTCGATTCCAATTTCCGATATTGCATGAATCGAGTTTCAAGGGGCTACTGATATTTCTCTATTCCTTGATCAATACCATCTAGATTTGTTATTTGTGTTAGTTGCATTATGGAAGAAAACATTGAAATAAACAAAGTTTCTCAAGAAAATCCTCAGTTTGAAGAAGTAGACTACAAATTTAGTTTTGTGAACACCCCATGGGATGACAGAACAAGGAACAGTAAAATTGGAATCGTGTCTTTACTAGCTGCCATATTTATTGCAACATTTGCGTTGGTTATCCATAATTTGGTAATACATTACACAGGCTTTGATGAGTCTGTGGTAGCCAAAATAAGCTGCAATTTAGTCAAGGTTGACAAATATCCTTATATTGCTAGAATTCATTCTGTATCTTCTAATGAGATTTTGTGTTTGGGCGTCGTTATATCTTTAAGTTCAGTTTTGGCCAACGACGTGTGTGTTTCGTCTGGACCAGTACGAATACGCGTAGGCAATATTAAAGAGTGAGTATGTATCCTAATTCTTTACTACATAGTATAAAACAAAGTCGCTTCCTCTGTCCCTGAATGTCTGTGCTTACCTAAATCTTTAAAACTACCACACAGTTTTTAGGCGGTTTTTTTAATAAACAAAGTGATTGAAGAGGAAGGTTTATGTGTATATTTTACATAAACCTTCCTCTTCAATCACTTTGTTGTTTGCTGGCCGCTAGTATATGACATATACATTGTATATTAAAATCAAATGTTGTTTTTTTATATATAATGTTGGAAGGTAAACAAGCAGACGGATTTCCTGATGGTAAGAAATTCACGTCGCCTCTCTAGGTGTCTCTACACCAAAGGTGGTAATGGTGCGTTGCCAACCTGAGACCGGGATGTAAGGCTTCGAGCAAAAGTTCATTAGTCTCGCTAAAACTCGGGAACAGCTGGACCAATATAGCTAACCTACGAAACGCTATGTGTCAAGTATATAATTTTTTATTAAAACTTGCCAAGTAACATCATTAAAAAGTACAGAAAAAAATAAGAAATGTTGTCAGGAAACTGCTGAAAAAACAGTTTTGCGTTCCTGTAAGTATTAGAATTTTAGGTATTTAATATGACATTTATTCAGAATCTACTTTTCAAACTGCGGAAAATCAAGTGTGCATTTCTGTAACTATTTTTAAATGACGTATGTGTTTGGAACTTGGTACTTATTTTGATCTCACTTCTTTTATAGGCGAAGCATTCCCATATTATCGAACTTGGCAGCCTTTCACATTTATGTTTTGGGTGAGATTTCTCTTAATCATCGCACTCTTGAACAGAAGTACCAATTTCGCTACTTTTTTGTTGTATTAGTTATTGTCATGATAATGTCCATATTAAAGTATAGTTAAGACAGGACAACATTTGTTACTTATATGCATACATACATACATATCTTCACGCCAAGTCCCTTACGGGGTAGGCAGAGAGTATCGAGTTCCAGACCTCACGATCCTGACAAACCTGTCTTGCTTTCTTCACATTCATTACACTTTTCATACAAACACGCCGGTTACTTATATGCCTTATGAATATAAGAGATAAATATCTACGTACAAATCACATGAATGTATCTAACCATAAACGGGGTAGGTAGAGAGTATAGTGTGTCACGATCACTGCAGACCTGCTTAACTCATTCACATTCAAATACAAACACGTCGGTTTCGGGTAAACAATAAAGATTATAATGATTATGACTAATGTGAGTGTTACTCAACGATGCAAATGCATATACATATATAAGTACACAAATAGTAAAAACAGACGTAATAACACGTATACCCAGAAATCCAAATATGACATCAATCAGTTCATCACACTAGGGTATCCTCATTAAGAATCGAACACAAACTTGTCGATGACTGGTAGGGTCGGACTTGCCCGCTCATAACACTAGAAGTCCATAACAGTCATGCATACGACTAAATATTTGTTAACTTAATAAAAGAGATCGACTTCGTGAAAGCTTCATCCATCTCCTTAAAGACTAATTTATCCGTTAGTTATAAATTATAGCAGTGACTGCAAACTCGTATAGCATAACCTACCATGATATGGAGATCTCTTTGAATTTGTTTGCGTGTTGGATAATGTCTCTATGTACAATATGTGTGGAATATTATCCTCTATGTACAATAGACCAACTGCATATTTGACTTGCAGCTCACAAGAAACAAGTATAGCTAAAACAGGTCCAATGATGGTAGAGTGTAAATGTAGAGTGCTGAGCAGCAACTTGTCCGGGAAGAGTCGTTGCTTTGGTGGGCAGGTTAACTGGTAGACGAGCTTATTAGGCTCAACATCCAGGACACAAAACAGCGACGCATCGCAAAATTTATGTTTTCTAACAGGCCATGGTTTTTTCTTTCCATTCTGAGATTTGTGCTTGTTCACTGTCCTATTAAAGGATCAGTGTTGGCGTTAACTACATGAGGTCGCGGGTTCGAATCCCGGTAGCGTTTTTTCAATATCTTAATATAAACAGGTTTGCCCAGTTGGCGTTAGATTTCCCACCTATCACGTGCTAGGTACGTTCGGTTTACTGTTTCTTTTTTAAATGGTTAATGTGTTGCTAACCTCGTGGTTTTTAAAACTTCACCAGACTTTTTAGACGAGTAGACGGATCAGCAGGACTCGATGATATGTGACGGAGTGGCGGTTATCCGTTGATGTCCTGGTTGTACCTACCTCTTGGAGAATACGAGTGTGGAGTTTTTTTGTGTACTGAATGGATGAATTTACTGTAATCACATAATTTATTACAGTCCACGATGCAAAAAAGGATTTCCTGTCCATAGTATCGACACTATCCATCATAGTGGTTTAGTAAAAAAATCACTATCGCTTTTAACAACGAATGTAAACATGAAAGATTGTGCTGAAACAATAGACATTGGGACCAACTACACTATGGATGAGGTGCATATAATAGGAAGGCCACATCGAGGAGACAAGAGCTTATCATTCCAAATAGCTAAAATAGTTGCAGAGAACGTAACTTCAAACTTTACTTATAATTTGGATGGTAAAAATTTGATTTGTGTACGAGGACTGTCAAAGTGTCCAGTCCGGATTAGTGATGTGCTTTTGCAAGATAAGAAAATACTCGGACTAGCTTCAACAAGTATGAACGAACGAGAATTGAATTTGAGGATGATTTGTTTTGCACAGTTAAGTATCATACAAAATGTATTGACGGAATTGTTTTGGAGAAGTGATTGAATTAGAAGTTTACGTCTACGTCAGAGACAGACTAAAATTCAATTTCCAGCTTGTGTTAATAATTTAATAACAGTAAAACTATGACCCGACTCATTAATTATTTTTTTCATCATCATCATCATTATCAGCAGGAGTACGTCCACTGCTAGACATAGGGCTCCCCCAAAGAGCGCCACAAGTGACGGTCACCAGCCGCTTGTATCCAGCGACTCCCCGCGACTTTGACAAGGTCGTCATTCCTTAACACGCTGCAAGTTGGTGATTCTTTTTTCGAACGTTAGCTTATAATTTCGAGATGGTTTTACATAAATTTATTCAATCTCCTCTATGGTCTAGCGGTCCAGGTGTTGGACTTGACTTCATGAGGTCCTGAGTTCGATTCCCTGGTCGGGCAACAAAACGATAATATGTTTTTTTCTTATTTTCTAATACAAAAAAATTGCTCAGGATTGGATGTGTGCCCGGTTGTTGATGGGCGTGCCACCTATCACATTGTGGGACTTAGTGTCTTCGGCAAGTTGTGGGTGCCTTTGTCGTGCATCCGCCTACCGCTTCAGTGATATGGGCGTGCAAAAACCACTAAGGTTACTCGCCCTAGTGGTTTTTGTATTATGCTTAGGTATTATTGAATAAATTTCATGTATGTTGATTATGTCATTGGCAATGACACTGATAATACTACATCAGTAAGTATTACCTAAATGATGGTAAAATTTATATTGGACCACCTCCAAACCATACCTTACCCTCGACAAAACTCTACATGACGTAATGTAGCTAAGAACTATCTTGATCACTTTCAGCCTCAAAACAAAAACAACCTTATCGAAATCGATCCATCCGTTCAAAAGTTATGATGCCACAGACACACGCACACGCACCCATATCCGCACACATACATCACGCGCACACACATTGACACGCACACGCACAGCCACGCACAAGCACAAATACGCACACACACAGACGCAGACACGTCAAACTTATAACACCCCCACACATGGAAAACATCGAGGTTCAAAAAAGAACCATCACAATCGGTTCGTTAATGACCAATAGCACCTAACAAATATACAAAAAAACATACATTCGTATTTATGGCTACAGCTAAGGCTCAAAATCGCAATAAACAGGAAGCTATGTCCAATCAATCCTGGTTGTTCTTCACGCTAAAGCGCGGCAACCTAAAGCACGTCATATAAAGTAATAAGGGGGTCCACTTTCCTACTTTTACTTCACAACTTTCCATGGTCTTCAGCACCCCTGGTAATGAGGCCATTGGCACATATTTCTTGTTCTACGATATCTAGCCAGCGTTACTTGGTCTCTTTTACTGAATATAAATAATCCTAACTTTGACAATATCGTATAATTCATGATTAGTACTTAACTTCTCCATTTGTACCATATTGTAATAAGTTTAATTGTGCACAATAAAGAGTTCATTCAATCATTCATTCATTCAAATATATGGATGAAAAGGAGTTACTTTTCTAAAATTTAGATGTTGATACAGTTATATCCCCTCCCCCTCTGCACAATCGTTTCTATATTCAGATATAGGGTTACCAGGTAGCCAAACCTAAAAGCCGGATAGTTCAGTCAGCTTGGCCGGATATTTGATTAGAAAAGCCTACATTATTGAAGATTTTGTCTCAGCATTAGGTAGTACAAGAAATATGAATGTGAAACCAAGCCTTTTTTTTTATCATAAATCTTGTTAGATTCTAGTGAGATTAAAAATCAAATCGAATACCAAATCGTCGTTCATGAAATGTAAAAAGCTTAACAAAAGCAAGCCGGACACGCTTGATTTTGACCGGACATGCAAAATAAAAAGCCTGACTGTGTCCGGCTTTATCCCGACGCCTGGCAACGCTACCCAGATAACAAATATAAATTTTGTTACTACATAGATTAAAGTCAAATTCAAAAGTCAAAAGTCCTTTATTCAAAGTACAATTTTTTGTAATAATTGTTTTTAAGTACAATTTACGTATTCGTAAAATCAAGTTTGTCTGTCGTCGTCGGCGTCTTAATATCCTATTCATGTCTCTTCAATATTTCAATTGTACTTGCCTACTTAGGTATAAAATACAGATACTAAATTACTAAGTAAATGACGGTATCAATCCTATATCTTCGACTATAAATCCTGTTATAATTTCAATACTATTTGGTTGATTAAGTATCTGCCGATCTGATACTCAAGCTTGAGTAAACAAACATCAAGCATTCATTTCAGTTTACGTATTAATTTAGATTTAGGGTATCATCGACCCTAAGGGATCCTATAACGTTTTTGGAGCACAGGAACAAGCTATACCTCGTGCCAAGGGTGCTTTCCGCCACGGAAGGGATGAAGACCGGAACGCGCAAGCAGGTGTCTCTATTACCAAATATTGAGGACAAAATGAATTATTTTACGAATTTTTTTTTAATATAGTTGTAAAGAAAAAGTGAAAAATTTTTTTAGCACTTTCAAAGCAATTAAACCGAGTTCATTGTAACAACTAAGGGACCTTCAAGGAAAAAGCCTCATTTTCAACGCGACTGTGGTCTGTCATACCTACCCATCATCGGCGCTTGCTAAAATTTCCAAACAGTCATATTTTTAAATGTTTTACTATTTATTTAATGTTTATTTTGTGATATTGGAAGGCAAGCAAGCAGACGGATTTCCTGATGGTAAGAAATTCACGCCTCCTTGAGACACCAAAAGTAGTAATGATGCGTTGCCGACCTGAGGCCGGAATATAAGGCCTCGAGTAAAAGTAAGTTTTCCGGCTACCTTATCCTCCTAACCGGAACACGTCAACGGCAAGCGCTGACGTTTTGGCGACAGGAATAGGTAAGGCGGTGGTACCAATCAGTCAGATGTCACAGTGTTAGTGACAGTAAGCCTTTGATTCCCCTTTTACGAGCTGCCTGGAACAGGAAGGCAGATGATCTATTCTGCAAAGAAGCCTGGACCAACACAGCTACTAACACAGGTACGTATAGCATAAAATTTATTATTTTATAGAAATACCATCATTGTCGCTCATTATTTGTACAAAATTTATTAATCGTATTTGTACAAATCAAAAATGTTGTTTAGTAGTTGAAGTTTGAGTCCTGATGATGCTGTTAAAAGTGAAATTTAAAAATATCTAATATATTATAATTGTTACGTAATACAATTTGTTAAGTAAATCAACTAAAGTGTTTCTTAATTTAAAAATACGGTAACCTTAACGTTAGTTTTGAAAGTGTATCAAAATTAACATTTACCTCTATCAAAAACCCACAATTTAGGTATAAAAAATTACGCACTGTTAGTGTACTATAATTGTGGACTTAATCCTACATGGGATTATTCTCTGCCAGTCAATACAACTTCGCCAACGTCTCTATTACATAGAAACATTCAAATAGATACCAGAATTAATTGAATAAACACCCAGACCCGGAAATGCAGACATCTAAATATTCATCACACAAATACCTGCCCCCGTCGGGAATGTATCCCAAGCCTCGTGGATTTGAGTGTAGTTAGTCGTGTACGCTACGACTACGCTACACTCGACAAAAAGAGACGGTCATAAAATATAACATTATGCAACTAACTTCTTTCAAAAAGTAACATTAAAAATTGGAAAACCTGTCATAATACTTCAAAACATGTTGTAGAATTTCCAGAGAATCACGCGTCCCAAATAGCAAAATTCACCGAAAATTGTGGAAAGTATTTAAACTTTGCTAATTATTGTATTAGACCAATATTTTTTTTGTTCTGAGATTACTATATAATGAATCTGTTGTCATAAAACACACTATTTACTTTGAAGATAATACGACTTCATAGTGAATAGTTACTGTCACTTAAGTTTCAAAATATTCTTGTATAAATAATCCATTTTTCCCGTTCCATGATTACTATGAAATATTGCGCTTTAAAGTAAATGTCTTAAGCGACAAATCACTATTTTTGACACTATAAAAGTAATTTGAAAAAAATATATAAAAGCTAATTAGTATTAATAATTATTAATAATTTTAGGTATAATACTTATCTATGTTTATGTTAAATCTGGTGTCTATATTTTCATAATTGAAGTAGACAGTTAGGTTTTGCTTTTAAAAAAGGGTTAACTCTTTGATTTTTTCTATCGAACAAAGTGAAATGAATCGTGTTTTGGAAACAAGTCTTATAAAGCATATTAATGTTAATCTTGTGTATTTTTGTCGCCAAGGTCCATGATTGCTTTGTATGAAAAAAAACATTATATTGCTGACGTATTTTAGCATACATGGGCCCATAATAGCCCTGGCAAATTGAACCTAACGCCAATACAGGCGAATTATACGTGTGTGGTATGGGCACGGTAATACTATAGATAATATTACCGTGCTATGGGTGTTATTTAACAATACTAACCCATACCCATACCTAATACCCTAATACCCAGAAATGCAGACAATGAATGTTCATCAAAAATTCCTCCCTCCGTTGGACATCAATCCCGAATATCTTGGTTGGTTGGTCATTTGAATCTATCTACCTACTACTATTTTGGGTTTCTTTTAATTGAAGTACATGAAAACCACCTAAAAAATTTAAACCAAGAATAATCAAAATCGGACGTAAGACATCGAAATTGCAGGCGTTGATTGACAAGAGGGTGAAGTCGCACATGTACTATTAAATAAATATTTTTGTACACATACATACCGATCTTCATGTTAAATTTATTTCGAGAAGGCAATGTGTATCGAGTGTCACATGCCACGATCCTTGTAAAAATTCAATATGTATCGAGTGCCAAAAGTCAGCCTAACTTTCTTCACGTTTATAACTTTTTTTATACAAGCACATCGATTTCAGAGACTTCACACCACTCTCGGATAGAACCCGAGCGATTAGGTCGTGAAATTTCCACCTCGGTCTTCCTTAATATATTTGTGTACTTTTAGACAAATAACATAAATTGATGTACTTAATTCCAAAGGAAACAAATGATAAAAATATGTTTGTTGAACGTTATCTTACTCAAACAATCTAGGTAAGTATATATTAGGTAGAAGGCGTTACTTTGCGGAAATACATACCGAAATCCACATAAAATTATTCATTTCGCAATTTCCAACTAGTAACTCCATATTGTCATGTAAGTACTATGTACCTACTGTGTTTTCTATGTTGTCGCGCTATACGTATACATTTTTTTTGACGCGAAATTGCAAATAATTTTATTTGGATGTAAAACTAGAGCTATTTGTCACGGAATTGAAAAATTGGTTAAAATTAAACAATAATACCAGGTGACAAAAATTTACTTTATTAAAAAAAGACGTCATTTGCGAAATTTTATCTGTTTATGTTTTTGGTGGCTCGGGTGTCGTCTTGTACGATATCTTGATGTGACAATCGGTACTGAGCCTAGTTCAACTTCTTCGGGGGCAGTAAATCCTTTCCAGTCCTTTGTTACAAAATATAGACTGACCACTACCATGAAAATTAGTACAGTATATATCAACGTGTTATTCTGTTTTAAAGAGTTATAACGAAGGCTATTTGTATTTAGAGACAATTTTATCCTTGGCTTAGCACTTTTCGTGAACATGTTCTGTAAAAAAATATTTTGGTAAGGAAACGTTTTTTGGTATTTTAGTAGGTTTTATTAAATATCTTCTTATGTATAGAATCTACGTTACAGAATATTAGAACGTGTTATTCAACCACTTTAAAAGGTCGGACTGAATTGAAATTTCGCAGAAATGTCAAGAGGTGAGAACTACGCAGTAATTAAAAAAAAATCAGATTATCATGATCAGAATCTTCAAAATCTAAAGCATTTCTTTTTTATTTGAAACAATTAACAAAATTGCAAGCAATTTGAATTTCTAATAAAAAAAAATCAGCAGTAGCATATAGCTTTTTTTACGATAAAATGTCAATCTTTATGTTTGCAGTTATAGAAAATTATTTTCTACTTTTTACTTTATATATCAATCATATCTTCTTTGTCTAAAATTCACTCTTCTACAGTTTACACCACTGTGCCCTAGTGGTCCGGTCTGAAACTTGATTTCATAAAGTCCCAGGTGCGATTCCGGGGTCGAGCAAGAGTTTTTTGAAGTTAGTAATAAAATCAATTTTGTACGTGATTGGGTTGGGTTGAATGTTAACACAACTTAACTAAATCTAAATAAATATCCCTGGACAAATAACACTTATTGAAACTAACCCTATATTAAGCAAATTACCATACAGGTGGACTAAGACTTAAGGTGAACTAATTAATCAAAAAAACAAACGGTTCTAAAACTTGCCTTTAAAAGAGCAATTCTTGTATATAGGTAAGTCAAAGTTTGGAGCCATTTTCGAGATTTAACTATATATATTCTAAAAAAAATCTCAGAAACCGCTGCAACAATTTTCATGACATGCAAGCGGTTTCGGAAGAAGTAAATAAATCTCGCTAAGTTTCATTTTCAGAAAACGTCGTTTTATTTGTTTTTTTCAGGCAATAAAAAGCCGCTATTTTAGCTAAATTCACTTTCGCATTTTAATAATAATTAGAATATGAAAGAAAATTTAGCTAAAATCAAGTAATATTATTTATATTTCATCAGCACCTAAATACCTATGCTATAAATAATAATATTATAAATGCGAAAGTTTGTCTGTCGGTCTACCTGTATGTATTGATAAGCCGTTAGTAGATACAAAGTAAACCGCTGAACCAATTTTGATAAAAAATGATATGCTTACATACCTATAGCTAAATATCCAGATTCAATCACAACTTATTTTTTGAAAAATCAACCCCCAAAAATCTATATTAGAGGATGAAAGTTTGTATGAAAATCCTGACTATTATACGTTATCGAGGTCGAGGACAATCCCTATAAAGCTGTATTTATTAAAAATAAAAATACCTAGTAAAATTCGTTCATCCATATACCTACTAAACAATTTAAGTAGATACTGGTATATAACAGTCCAATCCCTATATATAAGCTATATATACATACATATATTCACCTACTTCTTTTTTTAACAGATTTTGCAAAAATACTATTTAGTAAAAAATACCGAGTAAAGATCGTTAATCCAGGTACCTATTAAACATTTAAGTAGGTTATGGAATATATCAGTCCAGAGTCCTTGGATTTCCAATAAAAGTTATCCAACAGGAACAAATAGTTCTCCTGATTTTAGATGTCTATTTAGGCCTTAATCCTAATGTCCCTGATTGCGTATTGAAATTGAACGATCTTTAGAACTGGAAACATCAAAGATATTCCACACTTTGATGTTATGACTTATCCCCTTTCAAAATAAACAAACCGGTTACCGATTTACTATAATCATGGAGCAAAATGTAAATCCTGAAATACCTTTGGATGTAACCACCGGTTGAAGCTACGATACGGTTTTTAAAGTAATAAACCAATATATGTCACTCCTTGTCCACTCCAGGCACAGAATATCATGTGCCAAGTGTAATGATCCATGCAGACCTGCCTAGCTTCCGTCAAATTTATTACACCAGGGCCGGATTAAGAGGTCTAGGCGCCTCGCGGCAATAAAGCAGTGGACACCCCTGGCCCTAGCCCAATTTTTTTTCAAATAAAATAAAAAATTCTTTTCAGTCGAGTTTTCTAGTATTATAATATTAAATAACAATATAATAATTTTTGTACAAGGTACCTACTTAATTAAGTAAAATAACAAACAACAAACAGTACAAACTATAAAAAAGTAATAGATGTTACTAGTATTTACTAGTCGGAATTTGAAAGTTTTTTTATGGAGTTTGTCGAGGCCCCGGGATTTTTGCCCCGGTTGCCCTCCCCTAAATCCAGAATCCTTTCAGACCAAAAACGTCGGTTTTGGAGTAAAATCCAAGCAATTTGATTGCGAAATGTCAATCAGGCCTCCCCGGGTAGCTATATCCATCTGGATGCAGATGCATTCGTACTGCAAATCTGAGTGATCAATATTTCATCTGCCATTTTTCTACGTGACAAAAAAAAAAGAATTAGCAAAATTGGTCTCTTCGTTCAGGCGATATGCGATGACCACGCGAAATAGGGATTAAATTATATATTTAGATTTTTAAAAAAACACTTTTTGAGTTGTCCGAAGCGGGGAATCGATCCTGTGAACCTATGTAGTAAAGACCGAAGCTTATACACTAGACCACAAAGGCAAATATTTGATTTTGGATTACGAAGAGAGATAGGATCAAGGCAACGCGAGATTCTGTGGGTAGCCGATCGAGTTGCATGATCTAAGGATCATGCAACTCCCCACCAACTATCATGGTTATACGGGCCGAAACGCGGGAATTGCACGGGATCTACTCTAAGGCTCTCTTTCTGTGCACTTCTTCACTCCCTATAAGTTCTTTTTTATCTCCACCTATTGTCCCTTTCACCTTCTCCCCATTATGGGGACCTAAGGACCAGACCGAATCGCTAAGCACCAGTAACACCTATGGTGTCTATAGGCGACTGCCTCTATAGAAATAATATCTATGGTGTTTGTAGGCCCTGGCTTAGGAAAGTCGTGTGTTTGTTCATTTTCTTGTCACCAAAAAACTAAAGTATTTGTATTTCGCCAGCATGTGTCACGATATTTCAAAAGTTATGGGCAAATATTTTCCACGTTCAGGTCATGGCGATGTCGCCAGCACCACTGATGTGCTAGATTCTAAAAATATTATGTGACTAACGGCTATTATACCATATTTAATGCTTTGTTTACAAACACAAATCTATTTGCGAATTTTCCCATTCGTGCCATAAGGCGTGTTAATATTTTATTTTCATGTATAGAACAGTAGGTTTACTCTTGAACCTCGATTTATGCAATATTGGAAATTGGAATCGAGTATGTTATTTTAGGTACTCTTAAATACAATACTGGAGAATTGTTAACCTTTAAAAGTAATCAATAAATTATTTCATCGGATTCGTTGAATTTATTCCTAACTACATGTTGACAATTCGCTAATACTGTTTTCAAAAGTACCTAAAATGACATATACGGTTCCAATTCCCAAGTCGCATGATATAAAAAAAGAGACCCGCATTCCAGCGGAGAACACAGTTGATACGAATCGAGTTGTATGTAATTCTACTTTATGTTTCGCATCTGTGGTTTAGCGGTCTGGCGTCGGATTTGACTTCTTGTGGTCCCAGGTTCGATCCCCGGGTCGGATACCTAAAATCCTAGAAAATGTATCTGATTCTGATTCTGACAACACTATGCCGTCGTCTCCGGTCTCCACGACAAAGAACTCTTTTCCAACCGGGCGCGGCGCCTAACGCGAGCGGCGAGTCACAACCCCTCCAATCAATCCACCCAGTAACCAGAACGAAGCACCAACTCGAGGTTCGGTCTCCTGAGAGACAGCTCTTGTGGCTGGTGTTGTAGGGAACAGAATCTATCTAAATAACTATGTCTCGGGCTGGGAAGTTATAAAAACTGCAAACAACAAAATAACATTTCAAAAAAAGCAAAAAGTGTCGCAAACGTTTTTTTACTTCCACCTCTTGTTAGCGCTTGTTCCAAGCCCTTGCAATGTCATTCGAAACAGAAGGGTTAAGAACCTCATTCTTTTTGGAGTCGTTTAAAAATGGCGGTTAGTAAATGTAAAATTAAAAGTCTTAATTGCGTCAAAGTACTTACGAGATCCAATTAATGCATTCGAGGGGTGTGAAATTATAATAACCCATTAAGCTCGTGTCACACGGGCGATTGGATGTCACTCCATCGTGGGTAGTTTCCAGGGAACACTGTGCATACATGTAAGTGCTCCAAAAACGCTCTGGCGTACGCAATTAAAATGTTAATACACTGTGGCCTGGCGTCACTTACTTTAAATCATGTTTGAATTTTGATTATAGATCTGGGTCGAAGACTGTCTGAAATTTAGTAATTGGGTAGACTTGGCTATTGTCACATGGCAACACGGTGTGTGTTGCTATGTGACAATGAAAAAGGGGGTAAACTGACCTCGTGTCACATTGGCTGTTTAGGGGTCAGTCATTAATTACAGACAATTACTGAAATCGCCAATGACTAGGAAAATAGTCATTTAAAGCAGGGCAGAAAACAAATCGCAGAATCTTAGCACAAATAAGGAGTATATCTTTTTATTTTTTATGTAAAAAGGGGAGCTTGAATTGTTAATAGGTTAATATGACAATAATTTATTCTGCAGAATAATTCATTTAAGCAGTTGTTAAAAATATTAAGTTACCTTTATTCATATTTACTTCATTCTGGATTGACAATAATTTAATGTTTAATTAAGTAAATTAATTACAAAAATGCATTATTGATAATAAGAAAATATATGAAATGAGAGTTAGGATATACAATTAAACCATTGTTAAAAATATGTAACATAAGTTATTTAATAAATACTTAAAAAATCAACATTGAACATTCGTTTTGAATATGTACAGATGACGTGCTAAGTGTCAAAACATTTTCAACGGTACAAGTTCTCTTACTAGTTTTTTTTTTATTTTTTTTTCCTAGTTTGTCCCTTTCTGGGACCGGCTAAGACCTTTTGGATATGCTGCCACGGTTTTTTTAAGTTAATTTGCCCCTTTCTGGGGCCGGCTAAGACCTTTAGGCCTTGCTGCCACGTCTTCCGTATTAATTATTTCATCATTAATCGCATGTCTTTCGTTAATTATTCTTATACAGTCATTAGTCACTATTTACAAAGTCACGTCAGGCTCTTAAGTAAAGCGGCGGTCACTTTACACAAGCTCACTTTGGTAGATTTGGCGGCAGCGAAGAAATTCACGGTACACTAATTTCTTCATGATTATTTCGTTTGTGCACGTTCACTGAACTAAATTAAATTCCACCTAAATTAACTAATTTCACTCAATATAAACACAAAATTCAATAATTATGAAAAAATACGACCATCTTCATTCACGATGGCGCCAAAACTCCTCTCTTACTAGTATGTGATCATTTTGATTTTTGGCATGGGCCCTAGCATTTGCCATTAGTCTTTCATAATTAAATTGTATCTTTTTGTCACTCGAATTTACCGAACCTGTTTTAAATGATTTAGAATAGTCATTGGTGGTAATTTTGTTGCGCACTTACCAAACTAATTTTAAGTTATTGCTATCATCTTTCAACGAAAGTTTTAGAAAAAAACGAAACACGTTTAGTGCTTTCGGATTAGTAGTGTAACTTTATAAGTGTATTACCCAGAAAATGTTGACTAAAAACATTACAATTAAACATATCCGGATTAATCTCAAATGTCTAAAATGTTCCATCTCTCTTGTTTTATTTGAAAAATACTGAATGTTAAAATAACTTTAGTTTGAGAACAGCAGAATCACCACCATTGCCCGACATAAAAAGTGAAATGAAAGCCTGAACATGAATTTCCTGAGTAGAAAGCTATGAGCATCCTTACCTGCTCATGGGGTGGGATCTTGTATCATTGACAAAATGTACGATACACAATTTTTTCAACAACGAACAAAATTTTATGATATGCTAACAAAAGTTTACTAAGTTTACACATAATTCAATAATTATGATAAAACTTTTATCTCGCTCCCATCAAAACTACGATACAGATTATTGTAAAGATTTACTGTATTTACAAGAAGACCAAGAAGCATAATGTTAAATGAAACCAAACTGGCAAAAAGTATTTGAAGTCAATTAAATTTGCTGTTGAAATTTTGTGACTTGGGTGCCCATGTTTTCTGTGGGAATAGTATTATTTTTTCTATGTGAGAGGTCAACCTACAAGCACTCGGTTCTCCTGATGGTGACAGGTAAAAGTTTTGGTAAAAGTGTCCTGACAGAATCATTAAGACGGCCGGAAAAGGTACAAGATGGGTAGGCAGTGAATCTCTACCCTAGCAAATTGCTGTACAACACTCTGCCACTAGTGGTTTAATTAGTAAAGACCTACATTTTAACAAGTGCTTTATTTTACTTATTTACATTTAATCTATCATGATGTCTCTATTTTATTTAGAACATTTCTACTTAATTACTGATTAAAAGGTAATCGAGGTCTCTGAGTGCAGCCGTAAGTCACAAGCCGACGTCCAAAAAAAGGAGAAGGTTCTCAATTCGGCCGGTATATTTTTTATGTGTAGAATTTATATACTCTTTGGTAATTTATATACTCTTACACCGATTTCGCCGAGGTTTCTACCAATACCGATTTACGTAACGGACTTTAACCGATTTAAGTAATTTTCTTTGTTTTGGTACGAAATAGTTTAGAATTTCTAAAAAAAATATTTAGGTAGGCTCATTGATTTTTATTTTATGGACATTTTTATCGACTTTCACCTATCCCGATGTCTATTTTTATTAAATTTAATCATATCTAGCAAGTAAATTTTTATCAACTTAGGTGACTAAATGACAAGACTACAGACACATCGGCATTCAGGAACATGTTATAAAAATGTTTAGTAAAGTTATATTATAAATAGCCCTATGCTATGAAGATATTTACTTACTTATGAGATTATTAACTTAAATCATATTAGCAATAAACTAAGAAGTAAAAAATAATAAAGATTTAATGTTATAACATACTAGGTGTATATTATTTATATGTGCTATTTACTATATTATAATTCTAATAATTATATTTTAAGTAAATATTAAATTGGCTTGGCACCGACTTCAAACCTATTAGTTAATAGCACGTATAAATGATAAGATAGTAGGTATATTATTTATATTAATTTTTATCATTTTTTATTTTTTTGTTTTGAAGTCTGATTTTTTAACGAAGTTGATATTTTTTGTACAAGTACATTAACATCCCGGCCTCAGGTTGGCAACGCACCAATACCACCTTCGGTGTCTCTAGGCGGCTTGAACTTTTTAGCATCAGGAAATCCGTTTGCTTGTTTCTCTTCTGATATAAAAAACAACTGATACCTAGTTTCAGTACAAAATTATTGAGACATAGGGGAAGGTTGCGATCATTGGACCGGCTCTTTCATTGGACCACCTAATTTTTTCAAAAACTATGCTTGTCACAGCAAGTTGAATGCGTTCATAGGCAACAGTACTGATCCCCTCACCCCCCCGCTAAACCTCAGTGCGCTCGCGACGCGTGGCAAGTAGTGACGGGAGTATATGTGTTAGCGGTGACCGTAATATAAAAACCGTGCCATCAAAAAAAATGATGTAAGTAGTATTGTATTTCTTCACAATGATTGATTTTATTATATTAAATAGCAAATTTATCTGTGCTCACATAGACTATGAAGTTTTGTAACAAATTTTGCACGATTTTTAATACCAGCTTTCGTTCTGTTTATATACCTAGTTTCCATCAATGGACCACTATGGTGACGCCACCATTGGACCAGTCCAATCAAAGAAACTTAATGAATTACCTATTTTCACTTAGTATAATCCTAAGAAATGTTTTTGACTTTGTGAATTTCGTTTACATTTACTTGATACTCGTAAAAAAATTAAATATATGTATGTAAACTGCAGCAATATCGGAAATGCAATATCAAAATCATTAAACATCTAAAGATTTTCGCATTGTGTAGGTATATTTAACGTATTTGATACTTACCTAACTTTTTGTTACAATTAGACTTTATTTCTATATTTCAGAATGTCGGCAGAGAAAGAAAAGAGAAATGTTATTGTTGGAATGAAACTAGTATGAATCGTTATGAAAAAAACTATTGGAATAAACGAAGCAAGTCGAATCCATGGTTTACCAAAAGCTACATTGAAAAGAAGATTGAACGGGAAAAACAAAAAAGCTTTCGAAGAAGTAGAATATTATGATTGTTACAAAAACTACTTACCTATTTAATAAAAAAATATTTTTTATATTGTGTTTCACTTAGTCACCTTCATTGGACCGTTAATACAAATATTTTTAAGTCCAATGATGGCAACTTAGTGGTCCATTCAAGGGAACGGTGGTCCAAAGAAAGCAACTCTTCATTAAAGAGTTATATTAGTATATTTCTTAAACCTATCAACTTTCATTACCAATAATTTATATACCATTAATTTACATAAACAGCATCATATCCCTACAAATGGTTTTCATTTCCCGATGATATTTCATGAGAAATTACTTGATAAATTTAAGTGGTCCAATCATAGCAACCTTCCCCTATTATAAATTCCTATTTTTATGTGACATATTGTTAGGTATATTAAATGTTAATTGATAGCTATGACCGACCAATTGAGAATAACATGTTAGCAGTGACAATCTTCTCAAAAATAAAAATGTGTGCGTGTACTAGCGTACACTCGTAAGAAGTGAAGAAGTGAAACTTCTTCATGACGTTATTCTTCAAAAAATAATTTACTTATGCAACGTTACAGAAATTAGTTAAATAAAGTTTATTGCCAATCCCTACTCCGCTAGAGAAAGTATACTTCGAATCACGCGTGGTAGGGATAAGAACAAAGATGGCGCGTTACGGAAAAATGTGACGCGTAACGAAAAAATGTTACACTAATTTTTTTCCAACCCCGATAAAGAAGTTTCACTTCAATAATCTTTTAAGAATTATCGATAGAATCGTCATTAGAATCTAAAGATTGTTGGTTTATTTCTTGAATGGGGTTAAATTCTTTTCTAAAAATGAATAAAGTTACTAGTCTTATCACTTATGTTTAATAAAAGCACGAAATACAAAAAAAATGCCTCAGAGGACACAGAAAAACAATGGCTCGCATGTCCGAACGCTGTGAATGCGCGATCGAAATACAAATTTATCTTTCTGCTGATGGATTTAGTTAGGTAGATCCATCTTGTAGTCCTTGTAGGTATCATGTGATAGACGAAAGATCAAAATATATTCTTAGTTCCAAATTATTTCACCACTTTTCATTAATCACATTTACTAATTAATGATTCTCGTCTAAAGATAATATTGATGAAGATAAAATGGCAAATAAATGGTACTAAGGGAATAATTTATGATCTAATCTATTTTAATCGTAAAAACAGTATTAATTATTTATTAGCTGGAGTTTCATAATTCAACTCTATTTTTTTATACGTTGTCACAGATTTTTTTATTCGATGAATTAATTTGGCTAACTATTTTTTAGCAGCTTTTATGTTGGTGCCATTTACTTTTAAAAAGGGTACAAACAATTTCAATAAGTTGATTTTTTTTTTGTAATAATAAAAAAAATGTTGGTCGGGATTGGAAACGTGCCCGGTTGGCGATAGGCTTGCCACCTATCCCATTATGGGACTTAGTATCTTCGGCTAGTCGTGGGTGCCCTTGTTGTGCCTCTGCCTACCTCTTTGGGGTGAAAATTTAATATGGGCGTGAAGATACTTTTTTTTTTTACTTTGGTTTTAGCTCGCATTTAATAACTTTGTATCTTTATATAACTAACTAGGACTAAATTATTACTTTGCAACTTCCAGCCTAGAATGTACGAGTATAAAGGTATTAAGTAGATATATTATATTGCAATCTTAATCAATCAAACAAGAAATAAGTCAATTCATCATGTTACCATGAACTGTTATAGTTTTTTACGATATTGGAAGGCAAATAAGCAGACGAATTTCCTGATGTTAAAAAATTCACGCCGCCTAGAAAAACCAAAGATGGTAATGGTGCGCTATCAACCTGAGGCGGGGATGTTAAGCCTCGATCAAAATTAATTTTTCCTTACCTTAGTTTAATGACTAATTATAAGACAATCAACGTCTCTGAGTACCGCTCTTCGTGGACATTTCTTATACAAAATTGAGTCTTACGGCTGCACTCAGGCGGATTTCCTGAGGGCAAGAAATTGACGCCGCTTAGAGACAGCAAAGGTGGTAATGGTGCGTTCCAACCTGAGGCCAGGATGTTAGGCCTCGAGCATAAGTTATCCTCCTAACCGGAATAAGTTAACGACAAGTACTGACGTTATGGCGGCAGGAATAAGTGTTATTATTTGTTAAATAATAAGACATCAAAAAGTTCAACTTAAAAAAAACTAAATAACACGAAACTATTTTTTAATAAAATTTAAAATATAGTACTTAAATATTTTTTCAGTTAGGTAACTTAATTTATTATAAAGGTAACATTTTAGGTAAAATGATGATAAAATTTACACGGAATCTTGAAATCGTGATCTACCTTTCCGAAAATGAACCAATGAAATCGGTTCGATACTAATCGCAAAACAAACATAAAAAAACATACAACCCAATTGGTAAGGTCTTCAATTATAGTTATAGTCTATTATAAATCACATCTTTAGTTGCCCAACCTGGGAATCAAACTCTCACGTAGTCAAGCCCTCATTGCAATTGCCACAGACTGAGATGTTAGTCGACGATAGTAAATTTTAATATCTTGTTGATAAGAACGGCTTCTTCATTTCTCTAGACCAAGTAGGTACTTTGTTTTCAAACTTTTTAGTGCGCCCTCTGTGATCTTTTATCGTTATCATCAATATATTTGTTTGTGTGTATCAAATGCATGGTAGTGTGGGTAATGTTTTGTTTATTGATTGAATTTAATGTACTTTATAAGCATTATTATTCAAAAATATTAGCGTTCTGCGCTTCTCCTACACATAAACTATAAGTGTGCCAAATTTTATACTCTTGTGATTTTCGTAAAAAGGGGTCCAAAGATTTTGGCATCACGTATTAATATAATATAGATTTTAACCTATATTGGTCCTCCTTTGCAGAATAGACGATCTGCCTTCCCAACAGGCAGCTCGTGAAAGACGAGCACAGGCTTACCGTCACTAACACCGTGACATCTGACAATTCAATAGAGATTCAATTAGTACCATCGCCTTATCTATTCATAACATTCATTCAGGCCATAACGTCAGCACTTACCGTTGACGTGTTCCGGTTCGGAGGATAAGGTGCCGTTACAATTACTTTTGTTCATCCTAACATCCCGGCCTCAGGTTGGAAATTAACCATAACTTCCTTCGGTGTCTCTAGAGAGCAAATCTGTCTTCTTGTTTTCCTTCTAATATTATAAAAAAACGTTGTTGGGTTAAATTATCAAATATGTCGTCCCTTAAAGTTAAATATTTAACCCGGCAACACCCAAGCGGTCCTAAAAGTTTTCAGTGTTGGAAGTTTTTGTGGAAAATTCCCATATCGCAAAAACCGGTCACTACATGACATTAAGAAGTCAATTCGAGCAGATTTGAATATTGATGAGCAAAACGACGGCTCCCAATAAAAATATTAATTGCTGTCTGGT
This sequence comes from Calephelis nemesis, assembly GCA_002245505.1. Taxonomy (NCBI): domain Eukaryota; kingdom Metazoa; phylum Arthropoda; class Insecta; order Lepidoptera; family Riodinidae; genus Calephelis; species Calephelis nemesis. The sequence goes on from NJDD01001023.1 coordinate 365,495, forward strand.
GCCTCGTAAAAAAATCAAGGGAATGGAAACTATTAGACCGTAGCTAGGGGCCATAATTACGTCATGATGGTACTGACTTCCAGTGTAGAATATGCCTTCTGCACCTTGCCTAGCAGCTTATAAGAACGAGCATAGGTTAAATTTGTCAGTACCAATAAGATACTGCTCGTAGAGTGTCATAAAGGATTCCCAAGTAGCTAGTTGTTGTTGTTGTTTAATTTTACCTCAGTCAGGAAAGGCAAAGAATCTGAGTCCATACAGCTTCGTCATTATGTGAGCCCGAGTAGGGATCTACTACCTTACCTATTCGAGCCGCCATAATAACTGTTAGGTATTATGTTATTGTGTCATGTTATGGTCTGGAGGTTAGAGTACCCATAGACTTGCACAATAATCCTAACATCATGGTTACAGGAAAGCCATGCATCTATAACATCTACAGTTTGTGTAGGTCATAGTGGTCTCATTCTATCAGAAGACCTTGTTGCTTGTTCAGTATTACATAAAATTATGTACGTGATCGCTGTTGCTCGGATCTTCTGTTTATTTATTAACAGGTTACGTAGACTGTAGACAAACCAAACCTTGAAAGTTCATTGCCGATGTTAAATCGATATTTTATCTGTTACTAGTCAAATAGTCGATAGACAATACTTTCAGCAACATATGAAGTTGAGTAAACAAATATTTTTAATGTCTAACGAGGAATAACTAGTTGAAAATATATTGAAGATTAGTCGTCCGCGTGGAATTTTACAAAAAAGTTATTTAATTTTTCCTCAGGTTTTTTAGCAGTCTATGTTACTCTTTATTACATCAGTTAAACTGCCAGTTAAAGTCCCGTCATAATCGGTCCAGCCATTTCAGAATTAGCTGGAACAAACAAAAATTGCAAAAATTGTTATTTTGGCATATGTATCGTACCTATATACATTATACTCGTATTTATATGCATTGGTAAAAATATTGCAAATATAAATATAAGCCAATGAATTTTTTGCATAGAAAATTTAAAAGCAAACAAGCAGACGGGTTTCCTGATGGTAAGAAATTCATGACGCATAGAGAAACCAAAGGTAGTAATGATGCGTTGCCAACCTGAGGCCGGGATATTAGGCGTCGAGAAAAAGTTACCTGAGTAAGCTTACCGGCGATCGTACCTCCGAACCGGAACACGTCAACGGCAAGTACTGACGTCATTACGACAGGAATAGGTAGGGCGGTGGTGCCAATCCAGGCGAGTCGCTGCAAAACTCTACCACCTAGTAGAATGTCACGGTGTTAGTGACGGTTATCCTATGCTCGTCTTTTACGAGCTCCCTGACAGGAAGGCAGATGGTATATTCTGAAAAGCAGCCCGGACCAACACGGGAGAAAAAATATGTATTATTAAATATTACTCAAAAACCATCAGTCGTTCTACCACTGAATCATGATCTGTCTTTCTGAAAAAGAACCATCAAAATCGATCTATTCACGGAGTAATCGCGTAACAAATAGTTAAATTGAGAACCTCCTCATTTTCTTGGAGTCGGATAAAAAGAGTAATGACTGTGCGGAGAGAGTAAAGAAGCTAGTCAGGTCTGTTGAAATGGTGACACTTGGCACTCGATACTCTCTGCCTACCTCACAAAGAACTAGGCGTGAAAAAATAAGGCCGCCACCAAGGCTCTTAAATATAATTTCTTGATTCACCTTTCATAAATTCAGTAGTATTTTACTGCTGGAAAACGGATCTTAGGAAGATCGTTTCATAGTTTTCCACTAAAATATGCGAGAAGTTGTTGAATGGATGAGAATTATTGTCTACTTGTATATTTTATGTTAGGACAGTTTGGGCACTTGCTTCGTTATTGCGGGGCTTATGGAACAGGAGATTGCATTGATAGTTAGTATCTTGTAACGTTATAGAGATGGGTTAGCTACCATCCACCACTATGTTAACAGAAAAATAAACAAACAAGGAAAAAGAGAAACCAGTAAAGGGAATCCTGACGACATATGGAATCAGAAAGGAAAAAATATAATCATAATTACACTGGAATATAAAACTAAGGTAGTATATAAAAGACTGTGCTCTTTAGTTTCTGCCGGTTTAAAAATATCTCCCTGTAGTCTAGCGGTCCAGGTGTTAGACTTGACTTCATGAGGTTCCGGGTTCGATTCTCGGGTTGGGCATCAAAAAGAAAATTTGGTTTTTCCAATTTTATAATAAAAAATGTTGCTCGGGATTGGATAGATGCCCGGTTGGCGATAGGATTGCCCTGGTTATTCCTCTGACTACCTCTACGGGGACATGGACGTGAAGATACTTACTTAAAAAAATATATAGGCGTGGGATACGACGGTGATTGCTACTATTGGCCTTGGTGGTTTTAGATGTTTTACTATGTTATTTTTGTTTTAGTTTTAGAAGTTTGAAAGTATAAGCCTTTCAAACGATAGACTTAGGGAAAAAAGTTTGAGAAACCTCAATGACATTTAAAAATAATTTTATTTCATTTTTAATTAATTTCAAAATCCTGATTTGTTCGAAAACTGACATGCTTCTAAGTAGGATTACGGATAGGTTTTGTCAGGAGTTATTAAAAAAAATATATGATTACTTACCACTCTACAAAGTTTGTACTAATAATAGCTATTTAGTCACATACAAGATGTATCAAGACTCAGTAGTACATTTTTCATTCAAAGCTGTGTCATAGTTTTTCAAAGTAAGGGATAAATAAAGCAGTTTACCGTTGGATATGAAACTGAAATTATTCTACAACCTGGCTTGGGATTGCACCAAGAAGATAGGCGAGTCTTAAGAGTATTTTGCCCATTAGCCCAAGGTAGGTACTTAACTTCATAATGTGATACACCGGACACTTATCTAATACCAGGCAGCATTGTTTTTGTAAGAAAAAAAAGAAAGTATCTTTACGCCGATATCCACGAAGCGGTAGGCAGCGGCACAACCCACGACTAACCGAAGACACTAATTTGCACAATTTGATATTTGGCATAAGTTCATAAAAGCAAAGTTCGTGTAACTAATAAAAAACGTATATTCACGCTCACATTCCCGAAGATTGAGGCAGAGGTACCAGGCCACCAACGCCTAGCCGAAGACACTAACAATGTGTTAGGTGGTAACCCTATCGCCAATCGGGCACAAATCCAATCCCCGGCAACGATGTTTTCATAAAAAATAAATAAAGCATATTTTATTTTTATTGCCCGACCCGGGGTTAGAACGCACACAGGCCAGAGGCGATAATCTTGTATTTATTTGGCTTCTTGAAATCCCGAGTTCGATCCCCGGATCGGGCAATAAAAAAAATAGAAAATGTATATTTTGTAATAAAAATAACGTTGCCAATTGTCAGGGATTGTATATGTGCCAGGTTGGTAGGCACAATGTGATAGGCTTGCCACCTATCACATTGTGGGACTTAGTATATTCGGCTAGTAGTGAGTGCCCTGGTTGTGCCTCTGCCTAACCCTTCGGGGAGATGGGCGTGAAGATACTTTTTTTACGTAGTTATTCTCTCGTCTAAATACTCAATAAACTATAGACTTGTAGTACTAGTTAGGAAAAGTTGTTATTCATCGACAACATTATTGCATTTGCATACAGCTTGTAACGAAACTTAGTTTGTAATGAAAATGCAATATCGGGAGATGAGAATCGTGTAATCCGGCTGCAGCCAGTGAACCGAGTTTCTCTGGATGTTGGAGTTCTATCCAACAATAATTTAATAACTTTGTTTTATGATAGAAATCTCAGTAGGGTTACCTACTCTGGAATCTCGATTTCATGCAAATTTGAAATTCGAATCGTAAATGTTATTTTAGGCACTCTTATAACAATTACAGCGAAGTATCTACATGTGGTTATTAATAAAAAATAACCGTGTTGGTACGGGCTCGAAAAAGGCTTACCGTCACTAGACCCGTGACATCTTACTAAATGGTAGAGTTTCGTAGCAACTCGTCTGGATTGGAACCGATTCTTACTCCTATTTCTTATTCTTATTCCTATTCCATAGCGGCAGTGCTTGCTGTTGACTTGTTTTGGTTCGGAGGATAAAGTGTCCGGTAAACTTACTTTTGCATCTCGGCCTCAGGTTGGCGACGCACCATTAGCACCTTTGGTGTCTAGGGGCGTGAATTTCTTTCCATCAGGAAATCCGTCTGCTTGTTTGTCTTCCAATATCATAAAAAACATTTTGTCGGACTTTGTTTAAGGGTTGCAAGAATAACATATTCGATTCCAATTTCAATCTAGCATGAAATCGAGATTCAAGAGTACCTCTACAGATCGTGATAGAAATCGATTTGTGGCCTTTGATAATATAGGTATTGTGTTGATATTAATTTTCATAATTGACTGTAGTGACGATGTCAAACATCGGCTTTTAAAGAACTAAGACTGTAGAGTAATTAGAGTAGTAGACTCCTCGTGGCTGAGTCTGATGATGGCTGAATAAGCGTTTTCAATTGTGTCTTTATTATAAGCGAATGTCGAGAGCGTTTGAGCAAATCAAAATATTTTCCAACTTTTTCGATTTCTATAAAGGCTATTTTTATATTCGCATATCGATTATCAATAGATTGCTTCGTTATGTGATAACCGGTTTTAAACATTCTTATAAAAAAAGTATCTTCACGCCCATATCCCCGAAGAGGTAGGCAGAGGCACAACCAGGGCACCCACTACTAGCCGAATATACTAAGTCCCACAATGTGATAGGTGGCAAGCCTATCGCCAACCTGGCACATATCCAATACCTGGCAATTGGCAACGTTATTTTTATTACAAAATATACATTTTCTAATTTTCTTTTCCGGCTAGTAGTGGGTGCATGGCACTAAGTCCCACAATGTGATAGGTGGCAGGCCTATCGCCAACCGGGCGCATAGCCAATCCCGAGCAACATTTTTTTATTAGAAAATAGGAAATACCAAATTTTCTTTTTGTTGCCCGACCCGGGAATCGAACCCGGGACCTCATGAAGTCAAGTGCAGCACCGGGAAAACAATTTTACAATTATTAATTAAAAATAACAGTTATTAATTTAATATAGAATTTATTTTCAATCTGGCTAGAGTTTGTATGTTTTATGAAATTCCAGGAAAACCGAGGAAAACACTTAATATTTTGTATGTAACTTAGAATACAATAATCAATATGAGCGAAAATGTTACGGAAAGCAATCGGGTTCAAATATGAAAATAGCAACGTTAATGCAACTATTAGCGATCCATCGGAAATGTGCACGTATCACCGACTTATTTAACGACTTTTCATTTCTTCGTTTAATATTTTTGAAGTGAAACTTCTTTGGAACCGTTGTGATTTTAAACCGGATGCAACGGAATAACGACAGGTAGAAGACACAAATACAAAAGTGTGTACGATTATATATATTCATCTCATTCTTTTGTCGATTTACTGAAGTTTCACTTCTATCTTTTTTTGTCCGTGTTACAATTACAAGATATTTAAAAAAAAAGTTTTGAGTCAAAAAGCTAGACTCTCTTTGCATAATGATGATGTGATGTTACGCTCGCTGACCGCATTCGAGATCCGAAAAAAAGTGGGATTGACAGAAGAGTTGGTGTTAAAATGCGAAAGGTTCGGTCATCTAGAAAGAATGATTGATGAAATATTGACGAAGCAGATAATAAATACAATGCGAATGTGGTTGGATGCCGGAGAGATCAGATTACCAGAGAGATGTTACCAGAGGGTTTTGTCTAGAGTCTCCGAAACCAGCACGTATGTATGAAAAGGGTAATCTGTCGAGATCGTGAGGTTTGGCACTCGGTACTCTCGCGCTCGGTATCGCGTAGGGGTCGTGGCGTGAATATATGTAAGTATGCATGACACATGTATTACATATTATTTACAATCTTAAATCTTTCTAAAGAAAAAAGAAATGTTAACCAGTTACAGTACTACTATTTAAATTATGCGCTTCGGCTTTATAGTTTTTACTCTTTATACTTCAATTTTTAAATTGGCTGACCTTAATTTTTCGCTTTAATTTAGTAAAGCGAAATGATTAATTATGTAATAACAACTCTATATAGATATCTTTAAAATGCATTCGGATTTCCGAAGCTTGACGAATATAGCCGAAGCGCATACTTAAAAAACAAATAGTACTACTATATTATGTGGGTTGGTGACACCTGCATACTCTTGTTAAAGAGTATTTATATTCTTTGCTTGTATATTTTCAACGTGTCAATAATAGCTGTATTTATTTTACACAAATGTCAATCCACCGATTCAGAAACGTAGCATTGCCAATTATGGCACTGCAATTTTAGTGTCAAGTTTGAGCCTGTCTGTAATTATTCATACTTTAAATAAATTCGACTCATCCAATTTACCGGATGAACTTTGTCATATAAAACAACATACAACGCAATAAACTGAATAATTAGTCAAACGATACTGATGTCATTTCTTTGTTTATGAACCTTGCCGTTCGAGTCTTCGAGAGCTGTAAAGTTACCGTTTTAATGTCTTCAGGAGGTGCTGTATGTCTGTCATTATGATAAAGTATACACTAGTATGTACCACGGTTTCGCTTGCGTGGGCAATGAATCTTTTATATTTATATTAGCAACCTGTCCCAGCTTCGACTGGGTTTACACACTTCTATGTTATTATGTATATAAGCTCTTAAATTACCTACTATCTGTTTTAAAATCCGGCATCAAAATCCGTTGCGCATTTTTAAAGATCAAAGCATACATAAGTACAGAAAGCACACATACACCAAAACATGTACACTACATACAGACGCATGTACGCAAACCTACGCACGCAATAACGAACATACACATTATTCTTATAACTAAAGAAATATCCAAACATCTCGATAAAGGACGAAGCTATATCGGTGATCTCTTAGATCTTGCAAAAGCATTATATACAGTTTCTATTCCAATTCTGCTTAAAAAATTGGAAGCATATGACATCCGTGGTAATGCACTAAAATGGTTTGACGGATTGCATGGTTATAAAATATATAAATAAACCTTCTTCTTCAATCACTTTATCTATTAAAAAAAAAACGCATCAAAATCCGTTGCGTGGTTTTAAAAATATAAGCATACAAGGGGATATAGGGACAGAGGAAGCGACTTTGTTTTATACCATGTAGTGATACATTTACATGAAAATGTACTTGTGCATTATTAAGTATTCTCTGGTATAACACAAACGCTACTATACAGGATTGCGATCAAATGTGTACAGGACAACCTCAAAATCATGACCTACATTCTCAAAAAAGAACAAAATTATTCCCTTACCATTCCAAAATATCAAAAATGCACAATACTAATATTCAAGTTTTCACTTCTGGCGGCACTCCCGGAGTGCAACCCGTCGTTTCTTTATGTCTCCTTCTTAGTTGGTCAAGGAGTAACACGTCTAATGGGACACGGAATCAAACTCAAGTTTCGATTGTTATTTTAAGCTAGAAAACTGTGCATCTGGCCCGGGTAGGGATCCGTCGCTTTTTCTATTCCTGGCTCTATATTCCAGTTCGGAGGGTAGGGTAGCTCGTAGACTTGCACAATTGGCCTTTGTTCGCCTTTGTCGGCCTTTGTTCTTACCGTGTACTTGTTTATTGTCTTATCCCAAAAAGAGAAGAAATAAGTATCTTCATGTCTTTATCACCAAAAAGGTACAATCAGAGTTAGTCGTGATATAAAAAAATATAACGGTTTGCACTCCGGGAGTGCCAGCAGAAGTGAAAACTTGAATATTACATATCTAAGGTGGTGCAGTTTTGATAATTTGGAATGGTTAAGGAATAATTTTGCACAAATTGATTTGATTATCAGTACTATAACAATCATTTCATTTGTTTGTTCGAGTACAAATAAAAAAATACTGCGCCTTGCGCGAGTTGCAAGCACCTCGCGAGATCTTCGAGCTAGCTCACAGTCAGATATACCGTCCGGCGAAATGATAATCACAATATGAAATACGGCGACAACATACAGTGGTTTTTACTCCTCCGCCATTCGATACTCTCCTTCGAATCTCTGATTTGGTCGCGTGTACTAACGCTCTAATTTTTTTTTGCAGCCAATCGTATATCAACGTGTCCGCAATAAGACATTCGCCATGTGGATCCAGTCATGTGAAAATAACTGTTATCGATATACTTGTTTATTACTAGCTGTCCCGCTAAATAACACGCAACCAAACTTCTGCATAATTATTTATGCCTTTTATTTTTGGGTCACAAAAAATTAATGTAAAGGAAGCTAGACAGGTTTGTCAGAATTGTGAGATCTGGCACTCGACACTCTCTGCCTACCTCGTAAGGGACTTGGCATGAAGATAATATGTATGTATGTATGTAATCCGATTATCAGGACGATGTAAGATGACTAACGTCCGGATCTTAGACTATACATTTTCAAATCAATATTTCTATCAACTGCAGATAAAATCTATTAACGGGAAACAAAACTAGATATATAAGTTTTGTGGGAAATAATCCTAGCTTCAAATACCCAGTACGTTGAATAAAATATTTATCTTTGTAGATGAGCTTATCTTTTGTACTTGTTTTATTATGTTTTCTTCACATATAGTGTATAATATGTATTATACGTTTAATGAAAGATTATATTTGGTAACTTCATAAACGACCGTTGTGCTAAATCTAATCTAATAGGTAATCTTTGTCTAGGTTTATAAAGAAAGCTTTGGAAACAAATAAAAATATTGTTGCATGAATTTTGTCGTTTTCTAGTCACTATGTTTTAAGATTTTGCTTGTTTTATACGAGTATATTTCACATATTTATTAAGAACTAATTTCCTTGGGATAGTTCGGGACCTCGTAAGATTTTTTGACAATGATTCTATTTATTTTTAACTAGCCGCCCCGGCTGCTTATGAAATATACATATAAACATTCCTCTTCAATCACTTTATCTATTAAAAAAACCGCATCACAATTCGTTGCGTAGTTTTAAACATTTAAGCATACAAAGGGACATAGAGACAGAGGAAGCGAATTTGTTTGTGTAGTGATATTGTACGTCTAATTCTTATAGTTGTCCTGACAAATCTCGTTCCATCCGTTCAGTTTGTATGACAAAACATAAGTTCGTTAATAAGTTCGTAATGTTTAGAAGTCTAAGCCGAATTAATGAACTGCTGGTATGAAAAGTTAAATCGTAGATGAAAAATGATTGAATTGGCCGTAATTTAGCCGTTGTATTAAACCCTGCCACATTTTATTGTTTAAGTAATTTACTTGAAACCTTTAATTCTCTCGAAAGGGACAAGTTAAGTTTATCTTTTTTTCTAATCTATCTATTATAGATTAAAAATAAATCCCATTTCGGGTGGTCATCGCTTCCCGCCTGAACGGATACAGCAATTTTGCTCTATTTTTTTTGTTGTGTTGGTTATTGCCAGGGGAAGAATCACATAAAAATAAAACCCTGGAAATTTTCAGGAATGTAAAATACCAGTACAAACAAATACAAACTATTAGTAGCTGTTACGGCCTTACTTATTAAAATAAACTAATCTTTCTTAATACCACATTTATACTAGAAATAGTTATACTTAGAGTAAATCATGAATATCTCGGGTATATTTAATAACAAAGAAACTACGTAACTTCGTTAAAACTATGCCATATTTATACAAAGCGGCACCGAACGCCAACGCCGCAAGTTATAATTTTTTAAATAGACATTTTTAAAGCTTGTGTCAATTTGACGTTGCAATAACATTTCGATCACCTCTTTGGTATAGTGGTCCGGCGTCGAATTTGATTTCTTGAGGTGTCGGGTTTGATACCGAGCCGGGCAACAAAAAAAAACCAGAAAATGCGTATTTTCAATTTTCTCATAAAAAATAACTTTGGCTGGAATTGGATATGAGGCAGGTTGACGATAGGATTGCCATCTATTACATTTTGGGACTTAGTGTCTTCGGCCAGCCCTGGTTATGCCTCTGCCTACCTCTTTGGAGATATGTTGGATATATTAAAAGTTGTTGTTTTTTTACAGCAACTTTGAAATGACAGTTTTTGTTTTAATTTTAAAATCGGTTTATCACATTAAATCTGTTCTACTTTCTTATTTCCGTCATAATATATTTTGAAATTACCTCTTGATATATTATTTAACAAATTAAATCTAACCCTAACCTAAATCTCAATCTAAGTATCTCATTTGAAGGTATGCAAATTATATGCCCCTGTTATATTACTAATATAGATACCAGAATAAATTTAATAAATACCCAGACCCAGAAATGCAGTTCATTATTCAAATGTCTGCCTCCGTCGAGAATCGCACCCGTGCCTTGCAGTTAGTCGACGAAGGCGTATACGACCTAAACCCCCGACCAACGAGGCGGTCAGATCTTAATCATACATCGGTTTTATTGCTAAGTAAATTGAGTGACTTCAGAGAACGCCTATGAATTCCCCTTAAACCTATTTCGATTCGATTTTCTTTGCTCAAAATCTGATGATCGAGATGGTTTTAGCTATATTTCGTGTATTGGTATGGTATGGGGCTATTTAACATTTTTAATTTTAATATTAACTAAGCAGATAACTATCATGGTCTTGTGTCTTTACACGCCATTGTGATATAATATCACTCCGTTGCAACGTGAATGAAGGACAAACAAAGATTTGCATTTTAGTGAGGATGAATTCCTGGGATTTCAAAGGCATCTCTTACCTTGAAACCAGGTACCAAGGGTGTTATTTCGAAATGGACACGACTAACGAACTATCGAGGAAAACCTGCCCCCAAAGAAAATTTAAACTTAACGCTATGTAAATGCTACATTACGCTGAGCGACTGTACTCAGCTTACGGAAAAAGTTACGCATGCCTAACAAAATTGAAACTTACGCACTGTGGTTGTATTATAGTTGTCATCATTTGTTTCAAGCACCTGCATTGTTGTTTTTCTGTTGGTCCAAAGGTTGGCTGGTAGAGAATGTTAGCGCATTAAGCTCGCCTTTTGTATAACATATGGAAATATGATGTACAATAAAGATTAAAATAAATAAATAAATAAACTTAACACGTCATGTAAACGTTACATTGCGCTGAGCGATTGCACGCATCTTACTAAAAAAACATGCTTTCCAAACCAAATTGGTATTTAAAACGTCCGCGTCATGTAAATGCTAAATTATGCTGAACGACTATAACTAATTGCCAAAAAAAGGTAAGAAAGCCAAACAAAATTAAAACTTCAAGAGTTGAGACGTCACGTAAATGATAAATTATGCTGAACGACTGTAAACTAGCTAGCGAAAAAAGTTACGCCTGCCAAATAAATTGAAATTTAAGACGTCATGTAAATGCTATATTATGCTGAGCGATTGAAACCAGTTTACGAAAAAAATCGGCATTCCAAACAAAACTGAAACTTAAAACATCAAGTAAACAATACATTGTGCTAAGGTACAAATATTTACCAGCTTACGAAAAAAGTCATGCATGCCAAACAATATTGAATGTTAAACCATCATGTAAACAATACATTGTGCTAAGGTACAAATACCAGCTTACGAAAAAAGTCATGCATGCCAAACAAAATTGAATGTTAATCCATCATGTAAACGATACATTGTGCTGAGCGAATGTAGCCAGCTTAGAAAAAAAGTCACGCATGTCAAATAAAATGAAAATTTAAGAAATCATGTAAACGATACATTGCGTTGAGCGAATATAACCAGCTTATGAAAAAAGTCACACAATCATGCCAAACAAAATTGAAACTTATGACATCATGTAAACAAGACATTGTTGTGAGCAAATGTGACTAGCTTACGAAAAAAAATAATTGTGTGTGTACTTATGTACACGCGTTAGAAGTTATACTTCTTCGGCGTAATAAGATAAAAATCTTTTTAAAAATTTTATCTTTTGCCTTATTTTACATTTGTAGGCAAAATGACACTAACCATAGAAATAAAAAAATATTGTGAATACAGTTGCCAGTTCTCACGCAAACATACGTAGATGTCCTTACTTTTACCTTGGTAGTACCTTTTTTTGAAAAACTAAAATATTATCTATAGCTAACTTCATCATGTCGGTTTTTCGTGACGGTGTGCGTACGCATCGTAAAAATTTAACCTCATAATTTTTTCCTAACGCGCCAACAGAAGAACTTCAAAAGTCACATATGTGGCGTATATGCCAAACAGAATTGAAACTTGAGATGTCATGTAAATGCCCATAAACAACTGAGGGTCTCTAGAAAAATGCATGTTAGCCTGGTACCCACTGACTGTGCCTTACCGCTCCAAGGGGGTGATTATGTACCTCAGTTGCCAACTCAAACTGCAAAAGAGTACACCAATGACGTCATATGTGTTTGCTGTCTCTATTGTATTTCTGTTGGCCACTGGAGATAGCAAACAAAAAAACTTCATTTGACAGCTATTTGATGTACACTTTTCCATTTTGAGTGGGCAACTGAATTACATAAATAATCAGCCCCCTGATTTACATAGGCTACTAGCAATTACTACCTTGGTGTTTGTTTGTCGACCGGTATGTATGATTAACACAAAATCAATTGCTCATTTGCCACAATGTAAAATAAACAATCAAAAACACAAAAAAAGCAATTAAATTTCTGTACTCAGTGCTAAGCTTAAGATATTCTTTTCCACGTTTTTCCACGTATGAGAACTTAAGGAAATGTCTGTATTAAAAATCCAATTTGCAAGAGGGCAAAAATAATGTATTCATTGGCATAAACATGGAAAATGTCAGCGTGTTAATACGAGTTATTTAATAATATTATTCCTTCCCCTGGCTTGTACATGACTTGTGGTTAGAATTTCCAATATTCTTATTTAATAGCACGAGTAGGTGTCCTGTTTCGTTTTGTGACTACAGAATATACAGACTGACTGGTGAAATGCCTTCAATACTTATGGAGAGTACTCGGTACTCGATTCTCGTTAACTTGATATAAACAAATAGAAACTTAATTTTTTATCGAAATATCTCTAAAAATAAGTGAAATTTGGATATTATACTCCGTCACGTGCGGCGCGGCACACGACACGCCGCCGCCACCCCCGCCCTCCATCCCGCTACCGCGGTGTCCAATTATTCCGCAGTTAAATACTGGACTCTCGGTGTACTGTGTACGAAGTTTACTAAGAAGTTATTTAATATTTCGTTTTTATGTTATTTTATTTCATGATATATGTTCGCATACTATCACGTCCTCAAATATTGAAGGTATCTCACCAGTCATCCTGTATACATACAGAATATATATATACTTAAATAGTAGCCACAACTAAAAGCCCTATTACATTATGCGATACCTCTGTGGTCTAGCGGTTCAGTTGTTGGACTTGATTGTATGAGGTCCTGGGTTCGAATCCCGGGTCAGGCAACAAAAACGAAATTCGGTTTTTCCAATTTTCTAATAAAAAAAATGTTGCTCGGTATTGGATATGTGCCCGGTTGGCGGTGGGCTTGCCACCTATCACATTGTGGGACTTAGTGTCTTCGGCTCGTCGTGGGTGCCCTGGTTGTGCCTCTGCCTATCGCTTCGGGGATATGGGCGTTAAGATGCTACCTAAAGCCCTATTACATTATGCGATATCAAGATGGTCTCACTAACACCAATTCTTATTAAGCATCAATCCGCTTGTTGTTACACACAGCGTAATATCGCGTGCTAAGTGCTAACTTATTTACAAGTAGTAATTGTAGCCTGTGTCATTCGACGCATAAGAAAGTTCCAATCGCTTTTATTGCATCTATTAATCCTGATAAAAAAGTAACGAAAAATATGGGCAAAAGAAAATTTAGTTCCTATGGAAAATATTAATAATTATGTGTATAATGAGACTTTTAGAATCATCCCTCTCAAGAAATTATGGTAGAGAATGAGTTGCCGATTTTATGTTTTTCCGTCCAGTGTGGACGTCCTATGAAACGTCGGGACAATCTCGACGAATCCCGACCATCTGGCAACCCTAGTAACCATGGGCAACAGCCAATATTCCACACTGTACACCACGGTTTGATCTTGGTCTCCATTATGGAAACAGGCCAATTAACTTTTTTATATTTATTAGTGTACATTTTAGTATTTTATTCGTGTAGTAAGGGTAGCCAGCAAACTTACACAAGAAAGTGTTGGCCATTGTTGTGTTCTATTATGGAAGGTGAGTAAGCTGGTAAGCTCATTTGCACGAAACATGCAAATTATTTGCACTAAATATGCACCTGTACTTTCTACAATATATTTTATTATTTTTTATTTTTATGATTTAGCCAACCGGTTTAGCCAACCGGCTTCGCTATTCAAGCAGCATCAGGGCTATATAACAATAAACTTCACGGAAACCATAATATTTCTTAATAATAATATCATAATATTTTTATGTTTACCTGCAATGTTTTTTTTTTCGCTGTAACATATTTTCTCTAATAGTAAATCAACATTAACAACTTGTTATATAGCCCTGATGCTGCGTGTATAGCGAAGCCGGTTGGCTAAATCATAAAAATAAAAAATAATAAAATATAATATTGTGGAAAGTACAAGTGTTTCTAAATAAATTGCATCAAGAATTCCACCAAGCACCGACGACGATAAGAAGTATAGAATCTGCACTAAACATATCAAACCGTCCTTTCCGTTGTCATCTGTGCTATTAAAGGAGTATAGCTTACTACCAGGAAATCAGTCAGATTGCATCAATTTAATAAAAAAAAGGAACATAGGCATTTTTTAAATTCCATACAAAAGTTCAACTCGTAAAGTGTCGATCTGTTCACTATCACCGTGACAATTATCACGACCAGTCGGAAGCGACGCGAATTGATACCACCGATAACGTAAGTTATTGCAGGACTCTATCACCTAGTAATCTTAGAATAAAAAAAGAAGTGTGGCACTCGGAGACTGCCGCGGAAGCGGTTGCATAAGCAGGCATGAGTCACCAGATTACGCATGCGCAGAAACGCCGATACAACCAATACTACCTATAGACGAGTTGCTAAACTAAAGAGACAAGCGTGATCAAAAAGTCATTAAAAGTCCTGCTATTCATCGATATATGGCAAACTAAAAAGTATCACCGCTGTGTCGGCCGGAGTGGGGGGTTAAGGTTACTTTTGTCACGAAATTTCTGGATTCGGTCTCCACGCTCCAGGCTCACGATAGAGGCTATGCAAAAGGTTAAAAAGAAAAAAACACAGTAGAATTATCTAAAGATTTAGCGCCACTTTTGTGATATGGTTGTTTCTTTACTTTGCTAAACGAAAACCTTTATAAATGACCTTCGGGTAATCGTGGGTGGCCTGGTTGAACCTCTTCCAATCACATCCTTTACCTTTACTTTTTTATTAAAGAACATTTTCAAAAATCGTAATCCAAACGACACCTATGACATAATCGGATAAAAATGTGGATGGTCGAAATAAGCCCTTTTAGTTTAGATGACCGCAACGATAGAGAAATGTTGGATTTTAACGACATTATTGTCCCCTAGTATCAATCCGCTATAAACAAAGTTGTCATTTGTTAGCTGGAATTCTTATTCGCTATTTTATCTTTAAACATCTTTTACGTGATGCCAAAATTTTGACCCCTTTATTACGAAAATTGCGCGGACGTAGGAGCGTAAGATTTGGCATACTTATAGTTTATGTGTTGGAGAAGTGCAGAACGCTAATATTTTTCAATAATAATGCTTATGAAGTATATTTACACTTTACACATTCTATCTTTTGAGACTTTTATTTTGTGCAACGTCTACGTAAGTATTTTTTTTTCTTTGCTAGCATTTATTTCCCTACCTTACGTTAGTTGTGAAAAAATCTTCACAGGTAGGTAAAGTCGGCTTTTATTCTATGAAATTTGCTTGTATGTTCTTGTTCTTGATACTTACTGGGTAAACAAAGAAGAAATTGAAAACATTAATTTTCAAAAGAAGATCATGTTGATTGACTATTAGAGAAAATATGTTACAGCGAAAAAAAAAATCTTGCAGGTAAACATAAAAATAGATATTATTATTAAGAAATATTATGGTTTCCGTAAAGTTTTTTCTGCTGTTTATTCTCCTGACTGGCTAGGGTTGGTAACAGGGGTCGAGTACGGTAGATACTTTAAGTATTAGGTAAACCAACTTAATAATCGAAGATCGGATAAAAAATAAAATTATCTTTAAAATTGTTTGTAACAAGTTATGAAGTTTTCGAAAAAATAATAAATGATCTTATTTATATATTAAAATAAACGTAAATATTTAATTAGTACAAATATGAATTAAATATTTACATACCACAATATGTCAGAATATGTTGGTATTTAACTTTTTGTCATACATATAAATATTTTTTTTTAATATAGATAAGTTTAATCTATTATAAATGTAAAAATGAATCCCTATTTCCTTTGGTCATCACGCGTGAACGGATAGGCCAATTCTACAAAATCTTTTTTTGTTGTGTTAGCTATCGGCAGCAGAAGGTTTATATATAAAAAAAAACATTGTTAAGGTAGGACAACGTCTGTCGGGACAGATAGTAATAAAAATAAAAAGACTATCTACACCATTTAAAGTTCGAGACGGTTGCAAACTCGTCTTCCGACAAAGGTGTCCTTGAAGGAAACTGTGTTTCCGTCTTTTTTTTATGATATTGGAAGGCAAACAAGCAAACGGATTTTCTGAAGAGATTGGAGACTAGACGCTTAGAGACACCAAAGGTGGTAATGGTGCGTTGTATCTTAGGCCGGGATGTTGGGCCTCGAGCAAAAGTTAGTTTACCGGCTACCTTACCGTTCGAACCAGAACACGTCAACGGCAATCGCTGACATTATGGCGGCAGAAATAGGTACCAATCCGGACGAGACTGTATCACCTAGTCAGATGTCACGGTGTTAGCGAGGGTAAGTATATGCTCGCCTTTTAAGAGCTGCCTGGCATAGGAAGGCAAATGGTCTATTCTGCAAAGGAGCCCAGACCAACACGGTCTGGTCACTTTCTTAAGTCTTATTACTATAAAATTTGGGTTAAATCTATGGTCCAGACGGATGCAAACCAATGTATACAACCAGTTTACAACCGCCTAGAACTCCTATTAATATCAGCGTCTTGATTTCGTATGATCATCTGACGAGCCCATTTAATTGTTGCGTCATGTGTTGCAATATAGATTTACGAATGTACGTATACTATCCCAGAATAAACAAATGCTAATGCGTATGTGATAAGTGCCAGTGATTCATGTGTTCGGATTTGCATCTGTACTAAGGTTTGAGTTTCCCTAAATGATTCATTATCTCTATTATGTCATAATGATTCGCTTAAATTTTAAGCATAGTTTTAATGTTACTGGCATACTTTTAGCTTTCCAAGTCCCATTCGCAGAGAATATATAGCCATATTACTACTGGAGATTAAACACCTAAACTAAGAACTTTAGGTGTGGTTTTTACCCGCACCTGCAGTGGTCTCGGAACTGCAGTTTTATTTCAAAACTCACGAGACCGCTAATTTGTGCGGTCACTATAGCCGTCTCGGTCGCCCGCAATTTTTTACGATTCTACCGCGCCGCGGAAACCGCAAAAAAACGCACGCGCTGCGGGTGTGAAACGTATCGTGAAATGTGCTCATACTTTTTGCATATAAATCTACATTCTACAGAACCTGAGGGACCGCATCCGCCGCGGCCGCGATTAAAAACCACGCCTTGAGTTCAGGCTAACCATCGACTATACATCGCAATGTATCGTCGATGAGGCTAACGAAGAGTTGGTATCAATTTCTTAACATTGCTGACTCACTCTAAATTTACCGATCTCTCTTTCTTTTTGACTAATTGACATCACAAGTAGGTAAACTCTCAGGAAGAGTGTTTATATTGAGTGAAATTAGTCAATTTTAGAGGCATTTTGTACAATTTTTTACAGTGAAAGTGCACAAATGAACCATGAAGAAATTAGCATATCGTGTATTTCCACGTTGCCGCTAAATCTCACTTTATGAGCTTGCGTAATGAGGCCACCGTTTTACCCAAGACCCTGACGTGACTTTTTGACGTTTTTACGACAAATTATAATTGAATCCCGATTTTTGTGAATTTGATCCAAATTTCTACTTGACTAATGGAAAAATACATATGCGAATGCCAAAACCTAAAGAAAGAAAGATAGTGACCGTTAGTCTGAAAACCGAAGACAAAACGTGTTACTAGGTCTAAGTCGTCAACGCTACCAATAGGTCTATTACAGGAGATGAAAAATTCGATGACTCATAGTCTTCAAGTACGATGTCGTTATCTGAATAATATATAAAGCTTTATTATTAACTAGCGGCCCGCCCCGGCTTCGCACGGGTATAAAATATACATATAAACGTTCCTCTTTAAACACTCTATCTATAACAAAAAACGCATCAAAATCCGTTGCGTAATTTGAAAGATTTAAGCATACAAGGAAACATTGGGACAGAGAACGCGACTTTGTATTATAATTTATACTATGTAGTGATAAAATAATACACAGACACATTTTTTTTTACCACAAGTCCCTTATGGGCTGAGATGAGACTATTGAGTACCAAATTTCAAGATCCTTGAAAAACATTACCATTTTTTTATACAAACATGCCGGTTTTTGAGATTCTTGACATCAATCTATATGTAACATAGGTATTATAAGAGATAGTTAGTTACACTATTTACAACCCAAGAACGGCTGAACCGATTAAGTTGAAAATTGGTGGAGAGGTAGCCTAGAACCGGGAAAAGGACATATGTTACTTTTTCTCCTGTTCTATTGTGTGGAAACTTTGAAAAACAACACTTGAATTTTTCCCATACAAAGTGAACGGGCGAAACGAAGTTCGCAGGAACAGCTAGTAAAATAATATTCTTCGAAAAATACAGTTTACAATTTTTTTGTTGATTTGGTTTTGTTAAAAATATAAAAACAATAGTTATTATCTTTTAAATCATATTAATTTTGTACCAATAAGTTTTAAATAAACACGTCCACGTATTTTTGTGTAACTTAAAAAAACCGATACTGATCGATTTTATTACAAATTATAACAATTCTATAATAATGGCACAACACTATTGCACTGCAAACATCTTGCAACATTGCTAATGTCAATTTAGTCTCTGAGATAAAAAATAAAAACATGAGTTTTGGCGCCATCATGAATGAAGATGGTCGTATTTTTTCATAATTATTGATTTTCGTGTTTATATTGAGTGAAATCAGTTAATTTACTTATGCGGGAATTAGTTTAGTTTTTTTTCAATGAACGTGAACAAATGAAATAATCATGATGAAATTAGTGTATCGTGAATTTCCTCGCTGCCGCCAAATCTCCCAAAGTGAGCTTGTGTAAAGTTACCACCGCTTTACTCAAGAGCCTGACGTGACTTTGTAAATAGTGACCAATGACTATATAAGAATAATTAATACGGAAGACATGTGGCTAATGAAGAAATAATTAAATATCCCAGGACAAGTTACACAAATTGAATCTAACCCCAAAGTAAGCAAATTATTACTATTATTATAAATTATATGCTTGTGTTATGGGTGTTAGTCAACGATTCTCATACTTAAATGGATACCAGAATAAATTTAATAAGCACCCAGACCCGGGAATGCAGACATTTAAATGTTCATCACAAAAATGCCTGCCCCCGTCGGGAATCGAACCCGAACCTCGCGGTTGATCGGTGTAGTTAGGCGTGTGCGATGGCCACTTTTGGCAGCATGGCCTAAAGGTCTTAGCCGGCCCCAGAAAGGGGCAAATTAACTTAAAAAAAAACATATCAAATTTATTACGTAGTACTTATATACTCTTTGATCAAATTGACCTTATATTAACGCTGAACATATTTATTTAAGAATTGAAAAAGAATATCAAATTTAACCTGAACGGCTTTAAGCCCGACTTCGGTGATTGAATAGGATTTCATACGCTGAACTTCCGCAGCATATTTCTTTGGAAAATGTGTTTCCGCCGTTTCCACCTCTCTATGGTCACGTAGCAGCGACGTTCATGCCAAAATAAAATGAAATAGACCTTACGTTCTGTTTGCAACGAATAAGACATATTTGTTGTTGGGTTTAAGATAGCCATGCTATAACTTTTTCCTACTAAAGAAGTATTTACGACCCTTACTTAGATCAAAAGTGTCCAAGATTTCATTATGTAACTTACAGAACGTAATCTGCACTAGCTCACGGTAAAGACTCTGTTTGTTTTTTTATCGATTCCGGAAAGGGCAGATTATCGATACACTTGATGTTTTTTTTTTGTAATTTGTTGCACAATTATACAGCTAACAACGAATGGATTCTGATGGCTCTGTTTTCATAAGGTAGGTCTTGATTCCGGAGGTGGTCCGTATATCTAACATTGATCGAGATCCGACATAATGAGAATTTTAAAATCGTCTCACAAATAACGAAAAAATCGAGTAATCTACAGAAAAATATAGGCGTCGAACATATAATATTTTTAACCGACTTCAAAGAGGAGCAGGTTCTCATTATAACTGCATTTTTTTAAATTTTATTTGTATGTTTGTACTGACCGGCGGGTATGGTAGTAGCGGCGGTAGATTTGCTTATGTACCTACCCTAACAACAGGACCACACGACACCGACTTACCTACATCATAGAGTCCGGTAAGGTTGTATTAACCGCGAGGTTAGCATTAGCCATTGAAAAAAAAAACCTACAAAAACTTTAGTGTCTGGATACAGTCTCTTACCATCAACCACTGGGGGTAATTTTAAGTTATTTCTGTCTTCTTGAAAGTACTAGAAAGAAAAATAACACGTTTAGTGCTAAAAGATTACTTTATACCTACATGGCATTTCTATAGACTTTCAATCTATTCTTCGAAAAACATTGATTAAAAACGACACAATTTTACATGTCCAGACTAATCGCACACGCCTAAAATGTTTCATCTCTTTTGATTTGGTTTCATTTGAAAAAGATAACATGCAAATAAAACAAGTTTAGTTTGTGAACAGCAGAATTACCATCACTGCTTAATTATTTTATGTGAAAAGACAATAAATCTTATCACATAAAAACAAAGACCTTCTCAGTATATCCTTTAATGATAATCCTTTGATATAAAATGCGTAGAATTCGTTGACATATCTTATTTCCTTAATATAAATGAATCACCGAGTTCAAACGCAACACAGCCGCAAAAATGAAATTGTCGACATAATCTTCTTAAAAGTCTATCAATGTATATATTTCAAAAGATAAGAGCATTTTTAATGTTTTATTTTTTTTATAAACTCTTGAATCTTCGGTCTGCGCTTGAATATAAACATATTGTTCAAAAATTGTGGGAAATTGTGTTTTAGGAGTTTAGGCACCATTGAGAAAAGATTTTTCGAAATGCATTTCGTGCACATATTAAGGTCACGTCTTATCGAATCCTCCGGATCCAATAACCGCGGCAAACGCGAGTCTCCCAATCCAAGCAGCACCAAATCACAGGACACTACACTACACCGTCGCCGCCGGTCTCGGCGACGAAGACCTCTTTTGCGCCCGGCGCCTAACGCCGAGCGACGAGCTGCCATTATTCCTTCACCACGTCCACCCAGTAACCAGAACGCAGCACAAAGTCGAGGTACGATCAGGAGACAGCCCTTGTTGCTGGCGTTGTAGGTAACAATCCAGTCCATTTAAATAATGATGTCTGCTGCAATCTGCTCGGCCTACAATGCCTGGTGAATTTGTAAAAACCGCGAGGTTGGCAACACATTAGTCCGATTTATAAAATTTAGTCAATATTGGTGTGATTTTGTACAATTTTTAGTCAAAGCGCACAACTATTCATTAAGAAATTTTGCCGTCAAATCTCACCAAATGTGTTTGTGCGAAGAGGACATTGCTTTATCCAAAACTAATACGTGAATTTCTACAAGTTAAAAAGGCTTACTTGATGTAAACTTTAACTTTGCTAATGGGAAATGCTAACACTTGTGCCAAAACTTAAAAAAATATGACTAACAAATTAAAAAAAATCTGAGTTTTGGTGCCATCGTGAAAGAAGATGGTCGTTTTGTAGTAATTAATGAACCTCGTGTTGATTATAAGTAAAATTAGTTAATTTAGGTTTTAATTAAATATACTTTGTTTAGATAAAGTGCACAAGTGAAATTATTAGGAAGAAATTAGTATATTGTGTATTTCGTCGTTGCCGCCAAATCTTATCGAATGTCGAAATGGAGTTTTTGGCGCCACTGAGAGAAAAGATGGTCGAAGTTTTTTCATAATTATTGTATTTTGTGTTTATATAGAGTGAAATTAGTCAGTTTTGGTGGCATTTTGTAAAATTTTGTATAGTGAAAGTTCATGACTTGTACAGTCATGAAGAAATTAGCGTATCGTGTATTTCCTCGTTGTCTCCAAATCTCACTACATGAGCTTGGATAATGAGGCCATCACTTTACTCAAGACCCTGAAATGACTTCTCGAAGACTTATGACTTATGGATAATTATAATTGTATCCCGATTTTGGTAAATTTGATGCAAATTAATGCAAATTTCTACTTGACTATTGGCAAATACTAACTTGAATGCCAAAACCTAAAAAAAGAATAGAAAATGAATGTCTAAATGAAAAGGAAACATGTTGGGTTTTGGCGCCAAAGAGATTTCGAAATTACTGAACTTCATGTTTATACCGAGTTGAGTTATTAAGTTTTGGTGGCATTTTGTACAATTTTGTTAAGTGAAAGTGTACAAATAAAATGATCATGAAAAAACTAGAGTATCATATTTTATCAAATTTGGTTTATTCAGGTAATTTGATGCGAATTACAACTTGACTAATGGCAAATATGCTAGTTCCAAAAACTAAAAAATAAACAGAAAAGTTTGTTGCTGCTAGGGAAAAATCTTTAAAAAAGATTTATTAACTTGGATTGAAATTATTTGAGAATTAGGATATTAGCTTACAAAAAAATTAATACAGTACAAAACCATAGGGCTGTTGCGGAAAGGTTAATCGACCTTTACATTGGTGAAAAATACGCTGAAAGATGTGTTACGTAGATACATAAAAATCAAACTAATATAAGTGTATTAAAAATTGTAAAGTGGGTAAAAACACGTTGTAAGATTCCGTTACGTAGATCCATAGAGACCAACGACGTTACTAAAAGCTCTTTAAAAATACGTAAATCTAAGCACTTTACAAAAGAAGGTTTTACTAATTCTATTTAATTTATATAATATATATTTTTTTGGTTTTGACTTACACTTTTTTCAAAGTCCAAGTTGGCTACCTTTAATAAAACCCATGCCAATAAATAAAGATAAGCATGAAACAGCAAACAGATAGACCTGTTTATGATATATAGTTTCATCTTAGGTGGCGTATGTACCTAAGTCTACCATAAGTTTACGATTTGTCAAGTACGTATTTTCTGTGTTAATTATTTATATGAAAACTTTGCACAGCGCCTTTATTGGTAACTAAGAGAAACACATTTTAGACCAAAAGTTTCATATATTTCGTCTCATAACTTACCGAACGTAATCTATATCAACTGGTAAAGGCTTAGGTATTTTGTGCTCTGGCATAGAATACTTTATTTACTGCATGAACGGTAAGACTGCCTTTAACAAAGTTTCAGTTGTAGATGGAAATATTTCAAAATTATGAAATTAAGTCTTAGGGCTTATTCAATTATTTACGTCAGGTTTGAAAAGGGGGAGGGGTTCAGCCTGCTTCCTGCTATTATAATAATGGTGTCTAGTTATGGTAGGTTCGTTGCTAAACTTGCATAATTGGTTTAACACTCCGGCCACAGGACTTCGATGAACCAAAAACATCTATGGTGTATAGGTCACGGACTCCTCATAAACATCAGAAAAGCTTGAAAAGATAGAAGTGCTAGTTGAAAGCTAAGGTGATCGAGATGGTTTTTAAGTACATTACGGACAAGTTTAAACATTGAAAAAAAATATGATTAGACTATTCTAAATTTTTTTTTATGATAATGGAAGGCAAACAAGCAGACAGATTTTCCGATGGTGAGAAATTCTCGCCGCCTAGAGACACCAAAGGTGGTAATGGTGCGTTGCCAACCTGAGACCAGGATGTTAGGCCTCGAGCAAAAGTAAGTTTACCGGCTACCTTACCCTCCGAACCGGAACACGTCATGACGTTATGGCGGCAGGTATTGGTAAGGCGATGGTACCAATCCGGGCAAGTCGCTGCGAAACTCTACGACCTAGTCAAATGTCATGATGTTAGTGACGGTAAGCCTATGCTCGCCTTTTACGAGCTGCCTGGCAGAAAGGCAGATGCTCTATTCTGCAAAGGAGCCCGGACCAACACGGGGAGCAATTAACGCAATATTAGATCCGACTACATATTTCAAGCTTTAATTAATTAATTTCAGTAATAGCATTTGCAAGTTATTTTCAGAGTTTTCGAGTCAAAATCAGTAGCAAATATAAATAATGAACTACAGAAAGGATTAATTATAAATTAATTTTGTCACAGATTATACAAATATAATTTATTGGACATTAATGAAATTCAGGTCCAAATACTTATATTATGTCGAATTTCATGTCAGTTTCATCGATCATGGCCATGAACTCATAAAACGCCCAGGAAAACAATGGCTCTATTATGGTGGGACTAGCACGCACTTTTACCGAGTTATGAATAAAAAATTAAGAGAGAAATGAGTGCTTGAAAAACCATTAATATTTAAAATATAATTCAAAATTCTGTAACAGATGTAAAATAAGCCTTTATTTTGCTAATAAATAATTGTGGTGAGTTCTTCGACAAAGTTGGCGAAGGACGTGACAAGTGGTTTTGTTTTCCGTGTTCGGATTCTATTTGTGATCTGGTCGCGGTGGTGGGAGGTTTGAACTTTAGGTAGGGTTGTCACATGTAAAGAACGTGACAATTTGTATTGTTTCCGAGCTCTTCCTTTCTTCGTGTTCTGGTCGCGGAGGTGGGTGGTGGGAACATCAGTTAGGCTTGTCACATTCTGTGTCGTTTGGAGGTTTATTTGCCACAACAGTAAGGTACACTGCTTACGCGGAATTTGCAAAATAAAGGCTTATTTTACATCTGTTATAATGGATTTCCGCAAAGTAACGCCTGATTCAATAAAATATCTTAAAATTCTGTTAAAAATATGACACAAATATACTACGTTTCTCTTTATAAATATAGGTTAATAAGTTTGTCAGTTCATTGAATTAAGTTATATATGTTATACACGTTAAGTTATATAAAAACAAAATTTAAAAAAATATATGTTAAGTTAATAACTGTATAAAATTTTGTTACAATACTGCAGATTTCTATTCCATTAACTGTCTAACTTATTTATCTATGTTTGTTATAATTTTTATTAATATTTTAAATATGACTGATCTTTCAAGCACTAATTTTTCTCTCAATTTTCTAGCTTTAGTTTAAAATGAAAGAAAAGAAAAAGAAAAAATATTTATTTGCGGAATATGAGTGTTACAAAGATGTTACAAAATTATTTAGTTTAGTTCATTCGTTAAAAACTAAATTTAACAGATTTTAAATACAGTTTTATTAAAATTATCTAGATATTTTTGCTCGACGATTTTTCTTGGACAAGTCTTGTCAACAGCTTATCTTACATAAAGTGCAATCGCATGAAATTGATCAAAAATATATAAATATGACTGAAGAAGTTACACAAATTAATCTAACCCCAAAGTAAGTACGTATATGCTTGTGTTATGTTAGATACTAATACATATAAATACTTACATAGGTACCAATATAAATTTAATAAATAATAATTAACTAAATGAAAACGATCTTTACTGTCTTTGAGCGCATGTGTCTAAGAATAGATTATTTCAATTCTATCTCGATAAATGAATCCGTGCTAGGCCTTTTAATAGAGTTCTACTTTACGGTTACCATTCCTACCAAACATTACGAAATTCTTAACTAGACTAATGTCATTGTAATCATTGATTTTTAACCGATTTTGAAAATTGAAGGTTAATAGAAGGTTGTGTGATTCCTATATTTTTTGTATATTTATAATTTATTAATTTGTGAACCGATTTAAAACAAATCTTACTTCCAAAACGGTTCTGATGATGGAATCCCTGTGCAATCGAGAAAAATGCTTAATAGTTAGTTTATTTTTGTACTTTTTATTTATTAATATTGGCCGTGTGACGACATAATGTTGAAATCAAAGTCATTTTTTTGCAGTTTACAGAGCGTATATTAGGACGCGTAGGTATTACTTGCAATTTTTTATAGTTTGTGTAATCCAGACCATTATTTTATTATATGATAAAAGTTATAAATTGTTTTTATGGTTCGTGCAATGTCTTTGTATTCTAGGTCCGGTTGACAACTTGAGATTCCAGGTTCGATTCGAGAGCTGGGGTACTCAAAATGTGTTTTTCAATTTTGCATAGGATTTGACAAGTGCTGGGCTTGCGACAGGATATGTGCCACATGTCACAATGTAGAATCAAGTACTTGTAGTTAATCGTGGGATTATACTTCTGCTTATCTCTACAGGGATAGAGGATTTAATTACTTAATTATAGTTCTAAAGCCTAGAAGATATCTGTCTGAAAGTTATAGGCTATGGATTGCTCCATTTTTGAAACTGGAAAGTTAAGTATAATTTTCATGCAAATACATAGAGTTTTGGTGAAAGGAGTGAGTAACACAATACAACACGAATTCTGTCTCATGAAATTACGCCTTTATGTTAAAGTAAAATTATATTCACGCCCCTAACCCCGAAGAGGTAGGCAGATTCACAACCACAACTTAGCCGAAAACACTTAATCACACAATGTAATAGGTGGCAAGCCTATCGTCAACCGGGCACATATCCAATCCCGGGCAACTTAATATTTCCATTTCATAAGGTTATCAGGAAGATATCGCAGACTTTGCGAAAAAGGCCACCTTTGTGTATGTATTAGTTTTTAAAGTTTTAATTTTAGTATACCTTTTTTATACTTTTTTGTATAC
Source organism: Calephelis nemesis (assembly GCA_002245505.1). Lineage (NCBI taxonomy): Eukaryota > Metazoa > Arthropoda > Insecta > Lepidoptera > Riodinidae > Calephelis > Calephelis nemesis. Next base: position 392,584 of record NJDD01001023.1, read on the forward strand.
CTGAAGTTGTATGCAGAAGTACCTACCCAAGATTAACTGAAGGTACTTAGTCCTACAATGTGACAGATAGTAGGTATATACCCGATGGCGGAAAACGCTGTTAATTTAGAAAATAGTTTTTTTGATTGCCCTTCCTTAAAATCAAACCCGGGATCTCATATAGTCATCGACAGCTTCGGACCACTAAACCACAAAGAGCCTTTCTTATACTACAAACAATCTAGAAACGAAAATTGACAAAAATTAAAAATCAACGATACAATTGAAATACCTACGATCATAGATAAATAATTAGAATACAAATAAGTAAAAGGTAAAATACAAACGTGGTATGTATTTATAGGTATAACATCCAGAGATATTATAGATATGTTGCTGTTCGGTGGCCAGATGCGAGCTCTATCGTGCAAGTCTACCAACTATCCGAACTTCAGTACCAGAATACGATAGTCACTATGGCAGGAATAGGTAAGACGGTGGATCCTTACTCAAGCAAATTGCTGCACAACGCTCTAACAGCAGTGATCTTAATCGATCAGCTAGGCACAAAAGCAGTTGGTCTATTCTACCAAGAACACTCGGACCAATGTGGAGAAAAAGCTACATAATCCTAAAAACGTGACCGTACCAAAGTAAACATCCGTTAACATTATGCCTACGTGTTCTATTAGTCTATCTTAACGATATTTGAAGAGATTTAGATTAGTGCTAAAAATAAAACGAAATCTGGAATTTTTTGTAATATTTCATCATTGTAATTACGTGGTGGTAGACGATGGTTGCGGAGGCGGTCATTGAGAGGACACACCATGAATGATGGTAACGCATGCGCGTACTTTCCTTTCGACAAGATATAAGCACGGTAGCCGAACCTAATACCGCACAACTTTAGCGCGCCTAACGTTTCACAGAGAAGTTCAACGCGGGCCCTTTTCTTTCGAAATTGTCAAATTCGAAATTTCCAAATTTGAAATTTCGAAAAAATATTTTTCAGTGTTCTGTGATTCATATTGTTTGTGTACGAAAGACTGACGCTGTAATTTCACATTTGCAAAGTTTCACAAAACTACGCGCGACAGCGAAGGTAAGTCTATTTTAATATCAATTTACTAATCTGGTTTCTGATAAAATGTTTAATAAGCAGGTTATCAAATTCGTAAAGCGCTTTCATTTAGTTATTATCAGATTCAGTTTTATTGGAAGTATAAAATAAAAATTGAGAGTCCGAACTTTAAGTTTCGTTAAGAAATTAAGTATATTATCGCTGTGTATCTAAAAAAACAATCTGTCAATGTAAAATCATGTATAATTTTACGGAGCGTGATAAGTGCTTAAAATAATAAATAAAAATAAAATAAAAACAAAGTTCAAAAAAATCTATGCATTAAATTAGTTATGTTTTTGATTATTATTTTATAACAATTGATTTATACTTGAAAAGATCTCGAGTAAAATTTGAAATGTTAATTTATGATGATTTTAATTGAAAGTATTTTTACCACATTTATTCGATTTTAAGGCCAAACATCTTAATAATATCATTTAAAATCTACTTCATGTGTATGTTTTTTAACTTTGGCTGTGTCAAAGTTTTAAAGTCTAAATTAATACTTATTTTGTAACAAAAAAAAGATGTTTCATTTTTATTTAAGTTTGGAATTATTTAAATTTATAAATAATAAAACTTTGATGAAATGTGTTTCAAGAGCTTAATTATTAACAAATCCAACACTTACATAATACGAATACATATATTATATTTAAATAAAATAGTGTGTAATGCTAAATGGAATAAATAATTCGATCAACATAAAAGAGTAAGCCATTCTAATTCGTCCTATTTTTTCATTTAAATAATATTAATATTACAATCATAAAGTAACAAAATAATAAATACTCGCTCTTCGCAATCACTTCTTATTTAATCTGAAATAAAATTTCAAATAAACGACTTAGAGTTTCCCCGTCGGCTTTCTATATTTCTTCCAGCCAACTTTTGCAGATATTTCAGACACAAATTATGTTTGAAGGATATAACTTACAGAATAAAATATGGGGATGGAATACATAATCACAATAAGAATAATAAATAAGATATGTATCAATTAGAAACAAAAGTAGTCATATCCATTGGGGAGTATTTTATACGACCATCTTTTTTTAGAATTCCTAAGCACCATGTTTTTTTTCATCAACATCACTTTTTTTTCCACGTATATAATAACAAAATAAATAATTTGATGAACAAGTTACTTAATGTACTGGTAACGATACGTAATTAGGTACGTTTTTGACAAAGTACCTACCTGATTTTTTTAAGTTATTTAAGTTATATTATTGTTCTTAGACTATTAGACTAAATTCTATACTTATAAAATAAAATGTCCTAACTGCACTCAAGTTAGTACTTAGGTACGCGACATTAATCGTCTTTTTAATAGAATGCTTTAAGATTTAAGTTGACATTATAGTCTTTATTGCACTGTAAAACAGTAGTACATTGTACTTTAGTCTAGGTATGTTTATTAATCAGACGGTAAAATTACACAGAAAAGAGTAACAGACAATATTTATAAAATGTAGTTTTCGAAAAAAAAATAATTTGAGTTGCGCAAAAGTGACAAAAATGGATTATTTTGGATAATCGATAGCAGCACCTAATGTTATAGTTTCGATGTTCGTCATATATTTAAAAAATAATATTTTTTCTCCTTAAATTTTGGCGAAAAACATAGTAAGTTCCTATAAAATTCTATACTTATAAAATAATATGTTCTGACTGACTGATTCATCATCGCCTAGCAAAATTTGTTAAAATTACAGGCCTGAAATTTGGTGAGTAGGATCCTTTTATTAAGTAGACACCCACCCACTAAGGACGGAATTTTGAAAATTCTACCTCTAAAGTGGTGAAATAGGGGTTGAAAGTTTGTATCGAAGACCGTCATTTTTTTAATTTGGAAACATGAAACTTTATTTTTTGGCTACTTATTAAAAATTAGTAGATCCATAAAACCAATTTGCAATTTGCAATTGGAGAGTTGTTTCAAAGTCGTAAAAAAAATAAAATAAAAAAACAATTAATTCAATGAATAACTTCCTCCATTTGCGATTCGGTTAAAATATAATAAAATTCCCTTCAGATCTCGGACTCGTTTCGAAAGTCAGTGACGTTTTCAATATGGAGAGATAATTATTAGGCTTGAGGGTGAATTTTCAACTTCCCTCGTTATGATCGTTATATTTTAAAGTGATAACATTTTTATAGCGAAATTTACGTGTGATTATGTAAATCTAATATTCTATTCGTAAAGGAATTACAGACTAAGAAATGTCTATTGGTAAAACTTATGTGAAATAATCCTAAAAACCTACATCAGTTTGGGAGCGCACTAAATATTTAAAACCATTAAACTATACATTACTACTGGAGGTTACACTTCTAACAGAGAACTAATGGCATTTCCAAATCTTGTTGATTCTTATGTACCGGCTTCTCTTTCATTTTGACTTTCTTTAACCACACAAGAAGCAGATAGAACTTGAATACACAAGAGTCGCTGAAACCATAGAGTATATAAATAGTACGTAATAAGAGGCGGAACTTCCATAGATACATAGCAAACCCGAATTTTGTATAAAGTTTACATAAAGTGACACATATTACTTGACATAACATGGTGAAAAGGTATAACTCGTATAATTTGAAAGTAAGTCTAAAGACATGCAGTTAAAAGGCAACTAGTGTCATTGGATTTAGGCGAATAAAAAACAGCAAACTTATTTTTTCATTTTTTTGTGTGAAAGTTGCGCCAAACTTGTTTCAGCCAGTTCAATCGGTTTATTAGAGAAAGTCAATAATATAATATTTTGGAAATGACATAGTTGTTTTTATGAATGTAGCCTCCAAGTAGCCTCCAGTGTTAGTCTATGCTACATGTCATTTACTAAAATTTTAACGCAGAAAAAAAAATGATTTGCAATTTTCCGCTAAAAAAATCAGTCATCATCAGTTTGTTTGGGGGAAACTTGCAAATTAAATACTTTTATTTTTGGATTGAGTATGGATTTCCGCAAAGTAACGCCTTGTTTTATTAATTTTATTATCATATTTTTGTTAAGTTTTTGGCATAGGCGTTAGCATCTGCCATTTGGCAAGTTTAAATTTTTATTTAGCAAAATCAGACTTAATCAAAAATATTCATAAGTTGACATAGAAAGTCATGTCATCTTACGTTAAAGCTTAAGCGGTTTCCTCCTTGCTTAAGCTCTTTTAGTAATTTTTCATAACAACGAGGAAATGGCAATACACGATACACTAATTTCATTACGAATACTTCACCTGTGCATTTTAACCAAAGAAAATTTTATAAAGTGCCACCACCATACACTTACAACCCGTACGAATTAACTGTGTACCTCGCGCTGTGACGTCATTTGTCATTTGTTATTTATCATTTTCTATGATGATAAAAGTTCGGTTTGGTAACGGTAACAAAATAAGTCTGGGCGACTTTTCTAAGTTGGTCCAGGTCCCCTATGTAGAATAGACCATTTACCTTCCTATCATGCAGCTTGCTAAAGGCGAACATAGGTAAAAAGGGTCACCAATTAGACTACTGGTAGAGTAGAGGCAGCAACTTGCATTCCAAGGCCTCACCTACTAAAGCCACGCAAAAGTAGTATAAATTTATATTTATCAAATTGCGATTTCGAAGTCATTTCTTACTTCGGACAACACTTTTAAGGTACCAATCACCAGGAGCCACTACTTAAAAATCAACTAAAAAGATAATCTTAAAAAATCGGCACCACATCTGTGATGCTCCTGATTTCTGTGGACGGCGGTGATCACTTATCACCAGGTGATGAAATGGCATTTATTTCCTCTTCTATGGAAATCGTGCAAGGCTTACTTTACACAGTACCCTGAACTTGAACTTTGATACTTTTTTTGTAATTTAAGTAACTGAAATCATTATGGAGCACAAAAATTTACACAGAACCTGTACCACTGAATTATGACCTACCTTTCGAAAAAAAGAATAATAAAATCGCGACGTAGTAATGAAAGCTGATTCTTAAAATAAAATAAAAAATATTTTGAGAAGTTTTAAACCGATCTTAAATCACTTTCCATCAAGTGATCCAATTATTGCTCGTTTGCCTCGTCATGCAATAAAAAAAATAGAAAATTAAAAATGATGTTCCATGCATCTGCGTATTTTATAAAATTGCTGTAAAATGACGCCAGTAAGTGGTGTCAGTGACGGTATTATCGTTTAGTTCGAAAGCCTGCCTTTATTTTGATTTTTATTGCAATTTGAACAAATACTAGCCTACTACTAGAGATATTGTATCAAAGTGAGTACTATACTGTTTGCATTAAGCTCACTCTAAATAGTGCGTTAAATTATTGCTAATGGCTACTCCATTGTTTATCTTAATGGATTATTATTTGCTTATCTAATATGACGGGTTTTGATATTTTATAATCAAGGTTATAAAAAGTTTTCACTGATTTATTTCTGATAGGAAACACTCAATTTTGTATTTCATTTGAACAAGTTTTTAAAGTTTTTTGGTAGGTAGTTGCAAATTAACCATCTTATTCTATGTATTACAGTTATTTAAGTGTTTGTGCTAGTATTAGTATGTTTTTATTATTGACTAACATCCACTATGGAAGCAAACAATTTGCTTATTGTGTCTTGAGCTCCCAAGTTCGATCCCCGGGTCTGGTAACAAAAAAATAGAAATATATTTTTTCAATTTTCTACTGAAATAAAGTTGCCAGGAATTGGATATGTTGGCATTGGGTGAGCCCCACCTATCACATCGTGGGACTTAATGTCTTCAGTGTACCCCTCTGCCTACCTCTTCAGGGACATGGGCGTGAAGATATTTTACTGCATAATAGTCTATACTTATAAGAAAATCCGCATTTAAATCGGTTCATTCGTGACAGAATTAAGACGCTACAGTTAGAGATGTCGAAATAATAACATCCTATTAGGATATTAGATAAAAGTAGTATCTTCACGCCTATATCCCGGAAGAAGTAGACAGAGGCACAACCAGGGCACCCACGACTAGCCGAAAACACTAAGTCCCACAATGTGACAGGTGGCAAGCCTATCGCCAACCGGGCACATATTCAATCCCGAGCAATATTATTCTTACAAGAAAATTTGAAAAAACTTATTTTCTTTTTGTTGCCCGACCCGGAAATTGAACCCGTTCCGGGTTGACCGTCATGAAGTTAAGTCCAACACCTGGACCGCTAGACCACAGAGGCGATAGGCTATTAGATATTACATAATTATTAGGATATTAAATAATTTGAATGAAGCCGCGGGTTTGTAATTGGCTTTTAACTTTGAACAAAGCATACATTTGTAAACTCTTGTCCCAGAAAACAGCAAATTCTGCTTACCGTATACCTTAAAACCGTCATATTTACTTCAGGCCATTTCAGACTTGAGCTAAATCAATCTCAAAATTTAATCTCATAAAATATGATCTCTCACTTAGCAATGCCTCTTTGGCGTGACGTCAATTTTAAGAATACCACAAGTACTCTTAATTTAAAGGAGATGTTGCGTTATTGTACCACATTTAATTTTGATTTTTTTATTTGTTCTTTTTTTGCAACTAAACGATTTTATATTACAGTTTTGGATGAATATAATTAAAAAGGTTAGAAAATTATGTAGTGTATTTTCAATCTTAATACCTAAAGAGTGTTTTTATGGGAGACTTAAATTTCACCAAAGCCATGTCGCAATTTAAAATATGAAAATATTTTTATTACATTGGAAGGCAAACAGGCAGACGTATTTCCTAATTCTGGTAAAAAATTCACGACGCCTAGAGACACCAAGAGTGGTAATGGTGCATTACCAACCTTAGGCCAAAGTAAGTTTACAGGTTACTTTATGCTCTAAAGTCTAGCTGTTTATCCGCAACTTGTCAACGTAGAACAGTTAAGATTTTCATTCAAACTTTGATCCCGAATTATAATCTTTTGGGGTTGATTTTTGAAAAAAAACATTTGAAACTGGATTTTATTCTAAGTGCATATAAAATTTCTTCAAAATTGGTTAAGCTGTTTAGGCATGAAATAGCAACAGACAGACTTAAAGACAGATTGATAGAGAGACTTGCGCTATAATATTGGTATGGATAATAAGGCTATGGATTTATTTCAATATGCATTTATAACCATACTAGCCAATGTTAAATATTACAGAATAGAATAACTCTTTATTGTGCACCAAAATACATAATAAAATACATTAAAATAAACTTAAAAGCTAAGTGATGTGTGGTAGCTAGGTGGTAGAGTTTAGCAACGACTCGCCTGGATTGGTACCACCGCCTTACCTATTCCTGCCGCCATAACGTCATGACGTGTTCCGGTTCGGAGGGTAAGGTAGCCGGTAAACTTACTTTTGCTCGAGGCCTAACATCCCGGCGTCAGGTTGGCAACGCACCATTACCACCTTTGGTGTCTCTAGGCGGCGTGAATTTCTTAACATCAGGAAATCCGTCTGCTTGTTTGCCTTACTATAACATGAAAAATAAAAAAATGTATTTCTATTAAACTAATTTCTGTCATGAAATCATTATTGCTTGCCACAGTCATCCAGGATTGCGGTAAAAGTGCCAGGAAAACCTACTCCATGAAGTGTAATATCGCTTTTAACAAAGCAATTGCGTAATATTGTCAGGAATCACTCTCCCATATAGGTAAAATGGGTCAACAATATCAGTGGTGGAAGAATGCTGGGCAGTAATATGCCCGTGTAAGTTTTCATCACCTTAACCCATCCCTGCCGCTTTAACACTACCATGTTTAGCGCTGTTATGTTTCCTTCGGAAGTATAGTTCACCTAGTAGATGTACATAAACCTAACATCCTGCAAAAAGAGAGCGACGCGACCGTAACATCTATTAAGTGCAAAGGCTCCACAACCATTGACATAGCCAAGCCATTTAACTAGATAAAGTATTTCTAATATGATTAATTTAATTGCAGAATGTTGGGTGCACAGGAGTTTGTTTCGCCGTTTCTTCTCCTGTCTGGCTAGGTTTGGAAACGGTGGTAGTTTACGGTAGACAGGGATAAATTAATTTATATTCTAAAAATTGTTTGTTTTAATAAATAATCATGTAATAAATACAAAATACAGTGTGTTGTAGATAGTAACTAAATAATTAAAATTAGTAATTTGATTGAAACCTATTAAAATATTTGCACACCACAAGTTGGTAGAATATGTTGAAACACTTAAATAATTTTGTAACATCTTTGTAACACTCATATTTTGCAAATAAATATTTTTTCTTTCTAGATAATTTACTTAGGGCCAAAACACATAACCGTGTAGTGGCGCCGCGCCGATTGAATCGGTAGTAGCGTTAATGCTGATCGTAGCGTCGCAGCACTATTTATTTATTTAAAACCAAGTAATAGCTTTTAATTATAAATAATTTATAGGACTGATTTAAAGTAGTTAAGATAATGTAAGTATTTAAATCCCGTACAACTAGATCTACTGTTAGTGGAAAAATCAGTTAATTTACAGTCATAGACTATTATACAATTTAAAATCCGAGAATCACAGACAATGACAGGTTGGAAAGGGAATTACGGATTAAAAATACTTACCTATTACCCAACGCACCTATAAAACCTATGGTGTCTCTAAGCTACCCATGGGCTCTGATCACCCTTACGAAAAAACTAACTCGATAATACCTCGTCGGTGATAGACTGAGGCTCCCGTTATTTTAATCATGACTTATTAAAAAAACTTACTTTTAACTTTTGTTTTTGTTTCTTTGCCTTAACGAGAAAAACAAAAAAAAAACGGGAAATGGAATAACCGAGAAACATAAATAATTAAATGAAAACGGATGTTAAACACGCGAGCAAAGCGAAAAGTTTGTGAAAAGCGAAGAAATTGAAAATTACACTAGAGATATTTTGTAAATATTTTCATTTCTGCATATCCTATTATGTAGAGTTTGATGCTACCGATCCTTCGTAAATGTAAAAGATATTTTTATTTCCTTTTATGATGTTTTATTATAGTAAGTACCTATTAACAAGCCGATCACGTAGCTGTTTTTCCGAACATGATTTTAAATGTATGGCTATATTACGGTATAGTATGAGTCTGAGTACATTCTCTATATTAATATTCTTGACCTAAAATAATTGTCTATAAATATGAATACGATTTCAATTTCATAAAAGGGCAAAGCTTTCCGGTAAATGTTTTTCATTATTTGGGGTTGTTTCTTATTTAAATACTAGCTGTTAACCGCGGCTTCCTTAGAGTTGAAAACATTTTCATACAACTAAATGAAAAAGAAAAATTTAATTCTAATCTATGCATATACAATTTATTTATAATCGGTCTAGCGTTTTAGCTGAAAATACGTAATAGACAGACAGATTTTCGCATTTATAAGTAGTGAGAAGAAGTATGGATAATTAAGTATTAAGATCTAAGAAGTATAACATTGTAGTGTAATTAGTTCTTGGAACGAAAATCTTAAATAAAAAACATGTTAATGAATAGAAAGATACTAGCAGGGGAGTTCAAATTTTGATTTATTAAATGTTTAATTTTTCCAAAGTACACAGGTTATTTGTACAGGTTCACTGATTAAAATAGACTGTCTGTCTATCTGCCACGTAACTCGTAAGAGGCGAGCACAGGTTAAAAAAATGGTCATTACCAACAAGACTATTAGTAGTAGAGTGCCGTACAGCAATTTGGCTAGATCGGGATTCACCGTCTTATTCCGTCCGCCGGTTCCGGTCTGGAGGGTTGGGTAGCCGGTACACTTACACAATAGGTCTAAATACCGGTGCAGTTGTAAAACCCGCGAGGTTGGCAACACAAAAAAAATCAATAGGCCTTCCATTCCGGTGACAACGTTGTACCAGTAACGTCTATGGTGTCTATAAGCTACGGTCGTCTCTCATCGTCAGAAGAGCTATCTATATGCTTGTTTGCTGACTTTTAACATATGAAAGCTGAAGTATCTAAATGAAAATTTTACTTAGTGTTCATTGTTTAGTTTTTATATTTTTTTGGGTACAAATTAATATTATTAAAATCATGATAAAACCGACTTCCACTGCCATTTTCAAAGTAAAAATTTAATGTTACTTTCTTACATGGTATGACTTCTTGAATAAATAAGACAACAATGACTAGAACTATGTACATACGATTGTATACTTAAGGCTAGAATTCTTATAGATCTACTCTTAGTCTCGTGTGTATGTATTTGAATTCAGATGCGTATGAATGAAAATACTTTGATAACAGCGTTTACAAAGTGTAACTGTTCCAGGAAATTTACCAAATGAAATTCTAAATATAGGCGTGTGCTCGAAAACATTTCAGCGTTTTCAAATAGTTGTCTGTTTTGTAATTTTGGAGTTTTGCAAAAGTGTATACCGTAGTCCTCATTTTACCTTCGAAATAAATATTCCTTTATTTTGGTTTTGGAATACGTTTGTCATTTATATCCCGTTTATTAGATTAAATATAAAATTACATTTTGAATTAAAGAAATTCTTCTGCACATTCCGGGTTTTAGGTTAGGAAAGTTAGTTGGACCATTTAGCGTTTGTTGTTATGTCTGTATTTATTTATATACTACTTAGTTTATGGAAGAAAAGATTACTAGATAATTTGTAAAATATAGCCTTTTAACGTAGAAATAAGAAATGAATTTGAATAACTCGTTATTAAACTACAGCCAAGTTTAGAATGTATTCCGTAAACCGCAACGTACAGTCCGTCAGCCAAATAATATGTCTTTGACACATTCGATTCATTAGATTCTGCGTGGATCGCGATCGGTAAATACCAACAACATAAAAACGAACGGAAAAATTCCAAAACTGCATAAAACGTGTTTTGCCGATTTCTAATCACTTTTTAATAGCTTAAATGTACAGAATTAACTCTTCTACAGTTTTTATATAGTTAAGATATTCCAATTCAATGATAATTACGTAAAAATAATTTCTATATCAATCCTTATAATCACAGACGACATAATGCTTTAAAGTAAAGTAGTAAGGTAATGTCCTCGAAAGGGACTTCGCTATGTTTAATTTGGCGGGGGCACTACCGCGAGCCTAGCTCTCCTCACACCGTTTATTATTTTTGTTTCCCTTAAATATTCTTTGCAAAAATTGGTTGTTTTAAATTATTTTTTACCAGCAAAATTTGCACAGCAAAATTCCACGTATTTCTAACTCATTTTTGATTTTATTTCAAAAAGTTCTTAATAAAATAGTTTATCGACAAAGATAGACCGTCTTACATTAGTTGATTTACAAACTTCACTAAATCTTGAGCGAATATATTATAACCAAAACCTGACTCAAAATGAAACACCTCCTTTAAATACCACCTATTGTAGCACAAATGAGAACGTTAATCTTTTGTATTGCTCATTTCATATGAAGTTTCACATATTCAATAACTCGATGTTGACTCACTCGGATAACAAAGGCGCATGCTGAACTGACAAACAAGAGATTTCTCATTTCTCTTGAAAAACTAAATTCATCACTTTCTCAAAAAAATTAATCCATGTCATTTTTTTGTGATGAGGCAGGAAACAGGCACGCTGCTCTCCTGATGTTGATAGATAATCGAGGGTTATAGACGCCAAGGACGTTATTGGGGCTTCGTTGTCCTATGACTGGAATGTTATGCCTATTGTGCTAATCTACCAGCTACCCTATTGTCCAGACCTTCGGGACAGCTGCACACTGTCCTATAGGCCAAAGAGACATTGTCGACTTTCGACTTTTGACTTTGAGGACTTTTTTTGGAATAAGTTCATCTCTTGATTGTTTGTTACAATATTATTATACAATTATATAATACAATTGTTTTGTAAATGTAGCCAACGCACAATTTTTGCGCAAAATTGTAACTTCGAAAGAAGTTGACAAAAAAGTTCCAATATTCAATATATAGATAATACCTACCTACAGAGTAAGTAAGTATATTTAATACTGTCAATTTTCTGTAATATTTATAAGTTTCTATAATAAACTTCCCAAACACATTGAAGACTTACCATTTAATAAATTTAAAAAATGTATTAAGATTAAGTTGTTCGGGAAAAGTTATTATAAGATTTCAGAATATTTAGAAGACAGAAATGCTTTGGATTAATTGCTCCTCATACATGACACAATGTATTTTTTGTAAATTAGATTTATAAGGCAAAAGAAAAGCCTGCTAAGTTTTTTTCGTCAGATCTTCTCAGTCAAAAGCTGCGTCCGATCCGATGGTAGTTTTGAGATTTGTTACAAGAACCTTTGTAAGGGCAATGTGAAATTTCTTTTTTTTATGATAATGGAAGGCAAATAAAGAGACGGGTTTCGTGATGGGAAGAAATTCACGCCGCCTAGAGTCACCAAAGGTAGTAATGGTGCGTTGTCAACCTGAGGCCAGGATGTTAGACGTCGAGCAAATATAAGTTTACCGGCTACCTTACCCTCCGAACCGGAACACGACAACGGCAAGCATAGGACGTTAAGGTGGCAGGAATAGGTAAGGCGGTGGTACCAAACCGAGCGAGTCGCTGTGAAACTGTACCACCTAGTAGAATGTCACGGTGTTAGTGACGGTAAGTCTATGCTCGCCTTTTACGAGCTGCCTTGCAGGAAAGCGAATGGTCTAGTCTGCAAAGGACCCCAGACCAACACTCTTAATTTCATTCTTATTATTAAAGAAAATAAATGTGTAGTTTAGTTAAAACATATGTCAAATTATAATTTTGGTCAAAATGAAAGTTAATAAATAATTTTGGTCGAAATTTAAGATGTACATAATTTTGGTCAAAATATAAGTCTGAAAATTTTTCACAAAATGAAATAACTTCTTTCAATATCACACTTCTAAAGCGTTACTTCAGATTTATTGCTCATTTTAATATTAAGTTTCACCTTTATTAAGTTTTGTTGACTCGTAGTGATAACAAAGGCGCATGAACTCTGACACAGAAATAAGGGGACAGGAGTAGAGTGAACAAAGGATAGCGGCTGAGCAAATACCACTACAAGGTATACCCGGTTCATATTAGTTTTCTGTTTATTGCTTCTCCATGAAATAATATAAACCGTTCTGGTATTTAATAATGGCGTATAGATTCAAAATCTACTAGGTAGTTAAAACTTTTTACTGGCCTTCACTCATTTTGGTGCCTAAGATTTTATACATGATTTTTGAAATATTTTGTGAGCTGATACGAGAAGTCTAGTCACTTTTTTCATATCAGCTCTCGTTAATAAAATCGAAAAGGAATAACATTTTAGAGAAAGTGTTAATTTATTTAGAAATTGTACAATAAGAAAAAATGTTGAGTGAATTTCTTGATTGAGATTGTCCTGGATAATTTATACAATTAATGTCATAAAGTTAATTGTAATGCGGATTGATTTCTAGTAAAACCAGAAAAAAGTTAAAATGAGAATTGTAGGTAAACTAGAGCTGTCAGCTGACATCTAGTATTAACAATGTAATACATACTACTTACTTTACCGACTAACGATCCAAACAAGGGGCTGATTGTGTATCTCAAAGTGTATTTCAAAGTGGAAAAGTGTACATTAAATAGCTGTCATATGACGTAATTTGTGTTTGCTATCTCTATTGTATTTCTGTTGGTCACTGGAGATAGCAAATATACTCGTAAAACACACAATCAGCACCCAGAGCTGCACCAAACCATTTTTTTTTCTGTGGGCCAGTGTTTTTATTGGAATTGAAAAACTGAAATTTGTGAGACGTTCAACACTTAAGGTTTTTTGTAAGTTTTTCGGCAGATGCAAGACTCCAGCAGTCGTTGGCATCAATTTGTATTTCTGAATCTAAATGTATAGGGTTAGGTATTATTCCGGTATCTATTTAAGTATTTTTAAGTATGTATCTTATTGTATAACATTATTGGCAGCAATTGACTAAAATTCATCACGCAAGCATGTAATTTGCTTATTTTCGGATTAGATCGATTTGTCTACGTTAGTACTTATTATTCTGTGTCTCTGTGGTCTAGCGGACCGGCGTAGGATTTGACTTTTTAAGGTCTTCTTGACTCGGGTGATAAAAACCTATTAGAATTTGTGAATTTTCCATTTCCTCATAAAAGTAACGTTGTCGGGGATCGGATATGTGCCCGGTTGGCGATAGGCTTCCCACCTATCACATGGTGGGACATAGTATTTTCGGCTGGTCTTGGGTGCTTTGGCTGTGTCTCTGCCTACCTCTTTGGGAATGTGGACGGGAAGATATAGATTCATAAATATGTCGTGTACAGATTTAGTTTTAGAATGAAAACTAAATCTGTACACGACATATTTTTTAAAATAATATTTGATACGTATTGCATACGGCATACAGAACCCAAAACGAGGGTAATTAATTTTTTGTCAGTTTCTCTTCAATTTCCACACAAAAATGGAACGGATTTTTCACCAAACTTTTTCGGTCGCGGAAATTTTTTTCGTGCCATCACTAACCACGAAAAGTCACTGCAATCACCACAAAAACACAAAAACGGAGGCGCAGGCCAAAAGTATCAAATAATGTTATATTGTTACTCTTCCACATTCGCATTGTTTATCACTAGAATATTTATTGACAAAGCAGTCAATCTCTCATCTGTTATTATTTCCGAATGACCGAACTAGCAGAGCATGCTCTTTCTCATTTTTACACCATCACTTTCTTTAAATCCCACTCTTTCGCTGATCTCACTGTTACGAATGCAGTCAGCGAGAGTTACACCACAGATTTTCTATAGCGTTTTCATTCCAACCGCATTTATCATATTCTCATGCTTTTTCTGACGTGTCCAACTCTCACTTCCGTACAACAACGTTGGTATAAGGACAGTATTATGCAAAGCGAATCTAGCATCTTGACAAAAACCTCGTTTTAAAATAGATTACGGATAGATATTTCAGAACTACATCATCAACTAAAACTCTTACATCCGTTCTGGTTTAAATTCCAAATAAATATCAAATTAGTTATCCATCCAATGGCTCGGAACCAGTATAGGCCTCGGCAATTTGGTGTAATATATCCTCGTTGCCACCAAATCTCGCTATGAGCTTGAGAACGAGTCCACCGCTTTACTCAGGACCCTTACAAGATTTTCTATGACGAATTAGGGGAAATGTTGAACAATTAAAGCGAATTCACAAATGGCAAATAAGAGCGTCTATGCTAAAAAACTAAAACGTGGATACTCATCACTTTCAGGAAATCTATCTTACCGGGTTTTTGTATGAAAAGAACAATAGGTTCCTGGCTTATTCGAAAACTAGCTGCTGGTCCCCCAGTTATATTTTTTCAGGATAGAAACTATTCTATGTGTTAATCTAAATTATCTTCTATGCGTGTACCAAATTTCAAGAAAATCGGTTCTGTAGTTTTTGCGTGAAGGAGTAATAAACAAACAAACATACGAACTTACGTATAATACTATACAAATGTAATTATAAAATTAATATGATAGCAGTACGAAGCTTGCTGGTTAATCTAATAATATTAAAAATTAGTAAAAGTAGGTATTGAATCTGTGCCATAAAGATATTCCTTAAAACATAATTAGCATAGATAGGTTCTTAATCTTAATCAGCGTATGAGTTTAAACTGTCATTATGTTGGCTTTAAATGCTAACGTTCCTAGAAAATATTTATCGGTGGTAAATAAATAAAAAATAAAAGAAGCTTATTTGTAAAAACTGCAAGCGCTACAAATTTACCAGACGAGCTTCAAAATAGGTATTTACACGTATGTTCAGAATAATTTCTGCATTTCAAAATAGTTCCCTGCTTCGTAATTTCGTTGCAAAGCGCATGTACTTCCATTGAATATATTTTACCATTTGGAGATTAAAGAGCATTTTTGTTTTGTGCTTAAAATTTAAGCTTTCTTTTATTTAGTAAAAGTAAATTTAAGTGCAACATTTAACAAAAATAGCTCTAATTTTATTACATCATCGGGTACACTAAAAATATGAAAGAAAGAAAACATTTAATAAAATTATGGATTATTGACTACTAGCGGCCCGGCTTCGCACGGTTGTGAAATATACATATAAACCTTCCTCGGCAATCACTTTATCTATAAAAAAAATTGTGTGTGTACTTATGTACACGCGTTAGAAGTTATACTTCTTCGGCGTAATAAGATAAAAATCTTTTTAAAAATTTTATCTTTTGCCTTATTTTACATTTGTAGACAAAATGACACTAACCATAGAAATTACTTTTACTTTGTTGGTACCTTTTTTTGAAAAACTAAAATGTTATCTATAGCTAACTTTATCATGTCGGTTTTTCGTGACGGTGTGCGCGCGCATCGTAAAAATTTACAATCATCATTTTTTCCTAACGCGCCAAATCATCTGGGGTGGATCCCATAAAACCAAACTGATCCAACTTGAACGTGCCCAAAGATGCCTATTGAAAGTCTTACTTCTAGAAAAATATAGTCATAGTCCTTAACTGCATGAGGTTCCGGGTTCGAATTTCGGGTCGGGTAACTAAAAGAAAATTTGGTTTTTCCAATTTTCTTATAAAAAAAAATTGTTGCTCGGGATTGGATATGGAGCCGGTTGGCGATAGGCTTGCCACCTATCACATTGTGGGACTTAGTGTCTTCGGCTAGTCATGGTTGTGCCTCTGCCCACCTCTTCAGGGATATGGGCGTGAAGATACTTTTTTATGTGCTTGAACTTTTAAAATAAAATTCAGAAGTGGTATTTCCATATCATAAAGGATATACTTATGAAAATCTTGGCATTTTTAAAATGAAATGACGTTTCCCCACGTCTCACACGTCTTCCCTGAAGGGTTTAAAATGAAAAATATCGAGGTTTTAAAATGACCACGGTACCTAATATGATACTTTGGAAAGATAGCTGGAATTCTGATTTTAAAAAGTCTCTTTTAAGTTTTGTTGTTAGAGTTCACATTATATTTATTACTAGCTTCCGCCGGCGAGTCCGTCCGCGCGGATGTCGGTCTTCGAGTGATAAAACTGAAAAGTTAAGATTCATTTTTTCTATACGTATTTTTCCAGGATAAAAAGTATCCCATTTTATGCTCAGGATAATCCTATTAATATTATAAATGCGAAAGTTTGTATGTATGGATGTATGGATGTTTGTTACTCTTTCTTTTAATTTGGTATGTAGGTAGCTGAAGACGCAGAATAACATATAGGCTACTTTTTATCCCGGAGTTGCCGCGGAATTGGGACTTAACGCGGGTGAAACCGCGGGGCGCAGCTAGTAAGGTATAATTACACCAAGTTTCATCGAAACCGAACCGTTAGTTTTCAAGTGATGCCTGAACGTACAGATTTTTTTAATCACAAATTTGGGTTTGCTATCCATGCAGTAACACCCCTTGCTATTAGTTTTTTCAATATTTTCAATGTACAGAATTGACCCTTCTACAGATTTATTATATGTATAGATATATATGATTTACGGTCTTATTCATAAGCACGACCTAAGTACTAGTATGTACTCGTATTTCGGTGATAAAGCCTGGAATCGTAGTTTACTTGAGTTTATTAATAAGACAGTCATTGTTCACAAGTACATTGGTTATATCAGAATTTATTTATATGAGACTAGCCGACCCGACGAACTCCTTACTGCTTGCCATTAACAGATACATGTTAACAGTTTGTATGGCAAAAAATACAGTATTTTCCTAGTTTTTCTCTTCACAAGAAACTTATTCTGACAATAACTAAGAGTAATAAAAAAAGAGAGCAAAATTGGTCCATCCTTTTAGGCGTAATGGGGTGACCACGCGAAATTGTTATTCATTTTAATACATATTATAGAGAAATAAATTAAGAATATGATTTATGATCCGTCATTTTCACTTGAATA
This sequence comes from Calephelis nemesis, assembly GCA_002245505.1. Lineage (NCBI taxonomy): Eukaryota > Metazoa > Arthropoda > Insecta > Lepidoptera > Riodinidae > Calephelis > Calephelis nemesis. The sequence continues at coordinate 410,561 of NJDD01001023.1, forward strand.
TTTACCGAATAACTCCTAAATTTAGTTGGTTTTACTTCTTGCTACTTAACTACTTACTTACTTACTTTAAAATTTTACTTAATCTGAAACCATTAATCTAAGTATTTATTTAATCGTTGTATTTCTGATGGTAATACTGCTAAGTCTAAACTTATTAATGGTGTATGCATCTTTTTCTAATAAAACAAAAAATTACAAACTATATTGATATGACAGATCAGTCCGGACAATTTGTGATCTTTCATTCCAATATTTTCCCAGGAAAGGTCTTATTGTATACTAAAATATAATTTATTGTACAACATAATATACATAACTTATCATATATTTAAAATTCTCGTGCCACAATGTTCGTTCCCGTACTCCTCCGAAACGGCTTGACCGTTTCTTATGAAATTTTGTGAGCATATTGAGTAGTTCTCAGAATCGGCCGACATCTATTTTTCATACCCCTAAGTAATAAGGGTGATTCACCCCAAATTTTTTTCTAAAAAAATTGCATTAAAAATATAGCAGAACAATGTCTGCCGGGTCAGCTAATATATTATAAACGTGTGTAGATATCCCACGTACAATTACATAAAACACTATGTCTGTTTCTATTACTTACGTTGAAAGAAGATAGTGAGAATTAATATATATATATACTTTCGTCTTTAATCACTTTATCTATTAATAAAACCGCATCAAAATACTTACCTATTCCTGCCGCCATAACGTCATGACGTGTTCCGGTTCGGAGGGTAAGGTAGCCGGTAAACTTACTTTTTGCTCGAGGCCTAACATCCCGGCCTCTGGTTGGCAACGCACCATTACCATCTTTGGTGTCTCTAGGCGACGGGAATTTCTTACCATCAGGAAATCCGTCAGCTTGTTTGCCTTCCAATGTCATAAAAAAAAACTTTTGCTTGAGGCCTAAAATCCGGGTCTCATTACCTTTGGTGTCTCTAGGCGGCGTGAATTTCTTACCATCAGGAAATCCGTCTACTTGTATGCCTTCCGAATGTCATAAAAGTGAAAAAAAAAATTTTGTTTACGGATGTAATATTTGTTTTGTGCTAAAGTAAGTAATGAGAAAAAAAAAGTCACGGCCACTGACTCCGTAACAATGGGTACACCCACATTTCGTAAATGTTTTCAAATTGCGACAGATCGTAAGCCTATTAAAATTTGTTTGGAATTATTTCCGGATTTTCTAGAAAAGTTTTTATATCCAAGGATGTTCAGAAGTAAATATAAAGTCTTCCAGGTGAATTATAATATTTTTTCAGGCGTTTTTCTGGGCGATTTAATGTTTTATTGCAGCTTGTGAGCTATGAGTAATAGGTAGAATAAAAAATGTATCGTAATTTATGATCTTTTTTTCTGTCAGTTTAGTTTACCGACTCCATAAACCTAGGAGGTTTTCAATTCAACTGTATGCTTTTTAACCCCTGTCGCAAAAGAGGGGTGTTATAAGTTTGATATGTCTGTCTTTCTGTGTGTCTGTTTGTCTGTGGCATCATAACTCCCGAACGGTTTCAATGATTTCAAATTCGTTTTTTTTTTATTAAAGGTACCTAACTTATGTGCGAGTGTTCTTACGGCCAATGCTAATAATGTTTCTCTAAAGATGGATTTCCAGCAATCTAGATAGCTGCGTATCCGACGGCCTATCCTATACGTAATTTCCATACTTACCCTGTCCACAGATATGTTATTGGCAGGCGATAACATAAAAATGGATCAAAATATCAATCTTGGACAGCAAGTTTTGGATTAGGATTGATTATTAATATTGGTCATTAGACATGTTTGATGAAAATCGGTTAAGCTGTTTAAAAGTTGTAGGGGGTGAAAGTGGGGCGATTAACCGAATTGTTTACTTTTTAAAGGGAAATTCAGTTTTGGTGTCGAAGGGTTTTTTAAATTTTTAATTTAATTTTTTATTACTAAAATCACTTAAAAAATATCAACAACGTCTGCTGGTACAGCTAGTTTTTATTAAATTTAATAATCAAGTCTAATGCAACCTTCTTATAGTGAGAGAAGTATCTGATAGGGCTAAAGAATCTTCACGTCCATATCTCTGAAGGGGTAAGCAGAAGGACAACTAGGGCACCCACGACCAGCCACCACACTATTTAGAGGCAAATCTATCATATTATCCAATCCCGAGCTACGTTAATTTTATAAGAAAATCAGAAATGGGTCTATCTACCTATCTCTTCTATTGCCCGATCCGGGAAACGAACCACAATAAGTCAATTTCGATGCGATTTTTACAGCTAGAAAAAAGAAAGAGAGAAATATTGAATTAATATGAGTTTGCCAAAGCTGTTACATATTTTTTATAGTTCTAACATATTCTACCTATTCATGTGGGTAGTAAGTAAGATTAGGTAATTACATGTGTAAAAGTCTAATTTATTGAAAACTAGCTGTTCCCACGAACTTCGCCCGTTCAGTTTGTATGGGAAAAATTAAAATGTTGTTTTTCCCAGTTTCCTTACATTTGAACAGGATAAAAAGTATCCTATGTCCTTCTCCCGGTTTTAAGTTACCTTCCTACCAATTTTCAGCCTAATCGGTGTAGCCGTTCTTGAGTTATAAATAGTGTAATTAACACCACTTTCTTTTATATTTATAGTTTATTTATTATTGAAAATTATTTATGTTTGTTTTGTGATTACTCGTGTTGGCTACTGCCAATCGATTGTGATCCTAAGTTCTTTTTTAAAATGATAGAACATGATTTCGAGTTGATCCCATCTTGGTTTTTAATTTATGTTTAACTAGCTGTTGCCCACGGCGTTGCCCGCTTGGTTAATGTTCCCATAGAACACGTTATCTGGGTAGAAACTATCCTATGTGTTAATCCTAGTCAGCCTCTATGTGTGTGCCAAATTTCATGAAAATCGGTTAGTCAGTTTTCTCGTGAAGAAGTACCTAACAAACAAACAAAGAGACAAACTTTCGCATTTATATAGTATTGTATACCACAAAGAAGGGTAAAGGTACTCTATTTCTGCCTATATTTTATGGTACAACCATAAAATAAAACAGTAACAACACTCAACCTATATATGTTTTTTTAACAATAATTGCTTCGTGTTGTAAATAGGATACAGAATCCAAAACGTTATTAAAAATTTTGTCAGTTTCCACGAAAAAGTACTGAGCAATTAATGCTAAATTTGGGTAGGCTCACAGTTAAGGTCATCATTTAGGATAAATTTAACTACGAGAAAAATGTTTCGCTCTTTACTAATAACGAATAGTCAAATTATAGTATGTATGGTGCCGCGGAAGTAAACCTAAAAAACCGATTTCAATTCCTACAAATTTACAACAAACGCATTCTGCCTATCTAGTCCTCATGTCTATATCTCTGAAGAGGAAGACGAAATTACCAAGGCAGCCACGATTAGCCAAAAGTTAATTTATCGGCAACAGGACATTTATTTAATGCACGGTACCTTTGTTTTAATTAAAAAAATGACAAATCCCTTCTCGATTTGCCCGATCAGGGAATCGAACCCGGGACATCTTGTACTTTGTCAACGCCAGCATTGGCCTATTAGGTCACATGTATACGATAATTATTAAGTGCAACTACTAAACATTTTGTGGTCTATCTCAAAAATGACGTCGGATTTTGATTACATTTTAATGGAAATAACAGAAAACCGCATCTATAAATATACATAAAAAAATATGAATCCTTATTTCACGTGGTCGTCGCATCTAGTCTGAAAGGATAGACCAATTTTACTCTTTTTTTGTTGTGTTGGTTTTTCTAGGGAAAAGGTTCTTGTCAAAAGAAAAACTAGAAAATTGTAGAGAAAATGGTAGTGTTATCCATACAAACTGTTACCTCTTAATCACAAGCGATACGAAGTTCGTCGGACTGGCTAGTGCTAAAAAACGCTTTAATATTTTGTGGTGGGGTAATTGGCTGAACATCATCTATTTCGATTTATAAACAAAGAACATTTTGAGCAACATTTAAACCTATACCTAATTACGTATTTGAATACAAATGTATAATTAATATGTGCAGTACTTGACACAGAGTTGAAGGGTTGGTATTTAATCAAACGTGCCCTTTGAGTTGAGAGCATGTATGTCCAAAAGTTTGTCTTACTAATTAATAAATGTACTTGACACTCTGAGTAATAAACTCAATACTAAGTTGAAGACAATTCATAGTCTAGGTAATGAACTGAGAGCAAATGTATCATAAGGCTAACCACTTCCCATAAAACTAGAATTATCTAAACATGTAATTCATAATTAATTTTTTATTAATTATTGTTCGAATATAGGTACATAGCTAGTTGGTCACAAATTCGATTTGAGCTCTATATTCTGCCTGTAAGCCGTAGTTATGAAATTTAATACAAAAAAACAAATAAACTAATTTACAGTCAATATAAATAGTAACTAGATTTAATACAATTTAAATTAATATCTTAGAATCTAGACATATATTTAGAAAATAAAATTGGAACATGCGATTGTAATATTAAAATAACCCAATTTTACTACATGCATTTATATAAGGTACATACATATATTTAAATACGAAATAACGTTTTCTAGAATATTTGTCTGTCTGTCTGTTTGTTACGCCTAATTTCTTAAATAGCTGGGATAATGTTGATGAAATTTTCACTAGCAAGTAGCTAATGTAATAAAGAATGACTTTGACTACATTTATTTTACACAATTTTGTTAAATTTCACGTGGACGAAGTCGCAGGTACCGATAGTAGGTTTATACAAATAAATAAAATTGGAACATCTTTTCGTAATACTAAAAGGATCGATTTTTACGAGATACATGTATACGAATTTATATACGGAACATAATATGTCGAAATAACATATTTTTTGAATTTTCGTCTGTCCGTTTATCAGGATGTCAGTTTATTTCGGCTAATCTCTGAAACGGTTAGATCAATGTTGACGAGACACTCATTAGCAGGTAGTTGATGTAATAAGTAGCACCTAACTTATGCTATTTTCATTTAAAAAAAAAACCTAAACAACTTACTCCTAAATAAAGGGTAAATTTTATACTTTGACACATTATTCTACCTATACCATATATCTTAACATATTTAAATTACGTGTCACTATGTTTGTCCGCGATGGACTCCCAAACTGCTTAACCAATTTCAATCAAATTTGCACACCCTGTGCAGTTTGATCCAACTTGAAAGAGAGGATAGCTTACGTCTCAATTTATGATCAAACCATCAGAGCGAAGCCGGAACAGGCAGCTAGTATACATAATATACTATGGTTTTCCAGATAGAAATTAGTTTTTTTAACTTTAGCTGCTTTAGCTTTTCCCCGTGTTGGTCCGGGCTCCTTTGAAGAATAGACCATCTGCATTCCTGCCAGGCAGCTCGTAAAAGGCGAGCAAAGGCTTACCGTCACTAGTACCGTGACATCTGACTAGGTGGTAGAGTTCCGCAGCGACTCACCGCCTTACCTATTTCTGCCGTCAAGACGTGTTACAGTTTGGAGGGTAAGATAGCTGGTAAACTTACTTTTGCTCGAGGTCTAACATCCCGGTCTCAGGTTGGCAACGCACCATTACCACCTTTGGTGTCACTAGACGGCATGAATTTCTTACCATCAGGAAATCCGTCTGCTTGTTGGCCTTCCAGTATCATAAAAAAACTATGTAGTAATTGTAAAGGTTCTTATGAAGAGCCTGTAAAATTGCAAGGAAAATGGATAAAAAATACTTTATTTTTTCAATACAGTTAGTAGCTAAATTAACGTCAAGCGATTCAAAGTTCGCCGGGTCGACTAGTATGATATAAATCCTACGCAATTATGTATAATCATAGCCAGACAAATATTCAATTTTGTCTATTGCCTCATATTGCTGGGTATAATTGGGAAGCATCTTCAAATCCATCAGTCCCTTTGCAGCGCGGTCATATCCCCTGTGGACGACAGGGACACTCCAAAGGGTTTTCCAGCCATCTTCAAATCGTTATTGGCTGCGTATGATAATGTAGCTATTATTACTCGTGACCTGAATTTACGTATTTTGCAAGAATTTGAACGGACTACAAAAGGGAGGAATTTATTAATTCCACTGTTTTTATATTTTTTCAAATACTTTCTTTTATGTATATAGATAATATCGAAATTATCCAATTTCCTTTTGAAAAAAACAATCAAATCGCGCATGTGAAATTAATATTTAATTAAAACTTCGTTTTGGATTAGAAATCTGACGACTCAATTTCTCCAAAGTACACTAGCACACATATGAAAGTGCTGGATCAATTCGGGTTAAACCGGGCGAAGGAATTACCAACAGCCAACAACCACCGCCTTGTCAGTTCCTACCGCCTTAAGCATAGTGTTCGCTATTGTCGTATTCCGATTTAGACGGTAGCATATACGTCTAACGCCACTGACTAACCGCGAGTCTACGGTTTGATTCCTGACGAGGCAGACAGATACCATTTCTTGTACCCAAACACTTGTTTCTTTAAGATTTTGATTAAACAACAGATTTCCTCCTTGTTGATCCTCTGTGTGGGATAGACCATCTGTGACCTGCCATTTTACCCACAGTTGGTAAGAAGAAAGCAAAGTTTAAATGGGTCATTTCTAACAAAACCACTGGTGACAGATTGCCATGCAACATCTCGTCTACATAGAAATCCATCTTACCTATTTCTGTCGCCATAATGATATTTATGTGCTAATCCGACGTCAGTAGATTTGCACATTAAGCCAAGGCAGCCACAGGACAGCAACACACCATAACATTTACTGTGTATATAGTTTAAGGTTGTTTCTTACCATCAGGCAAGCCATGTTCTTTTTCGCTCTATTTGACCATAAAAATATCTTAAGGACGACACCTAAGCACTCACATACATAATTAATTGTTATTTTTTTTAAATATACAAAGCAAATAAATATTTCTTCCTTAATTAATGTTATTCACAAAATTACGCTCTTCAACTTTTTTCTTTCTTATAAATATCAGAATTAAACAAAAGCGACCCTAATTATATATCAAGAGACGTAATTTATAGCCCTAATAACCTATTAATACACTGCCAAGGTATAACAATAGGTAATCTATTATACTTCTTAATAGGTTTATTCCTTGTTTTATCTGCGGGATATCTATTCAAACCTATTACATAAACAAAACAGTATATTTTGTTGCGTACAAATAGTATTCATCAGGACCCCTTTCCATAGATGGGAAAACAATTGGATGTTTACCGAATATTTCAGATCGATAGTCTTATGAGACTTATGAGTCTCTATAGTATTATAGTCTTTTGTATCAATTTTGTTTTGGGGCGTTTATGTATACGGCAAAACGTTTATTAAAAAAAATATCTTATTGAGAAAGTGATAAGGTTGTAAAGGCAAAGGTTTATATGTTATATGTCTTACAACCAAAAAAATAAGGCTCGTTTAAAAGTGGAAAGATACTATCAGGTGCGGCTGACAGCCACAGCTTACAGCATATAATTGCAAACTAACAGTGCTAAAAAATAATAATTACATGAAATGTAAGGAGACAGGTATAAGATTTAGTTTTATGGTATAAGGTTATCCTTGGAGATAGAGTACTGTGCAAAATGTGTGGTGGGGACCAACACAACGATCGCAGCGCGCGATATGGCACAGATGTAAAATAATGGCTGTCATTTGTCAAATCGCTTCTTCTTCTTTTTTCTTACAAAATTTAATGAAGAACTTTGAAGTAAATATATATAAGCTTAGTAAAACTGCAAAACCGATTTGGTTTTCAATAAGTATGTCATCTATGTACCTACACAAAAAATAATGTTTCCCTCGTTTTACCTAGGATTCCACTATCAGATTTAGACTTCATGGTAATGGGACCAAATCGGTTCTGAATTAATTAATTAAGATTTACATATTTAAAAAATATAAGAGTCGAACATACATAAACCTAACATTCTCCTTTTATTAAAGTCGATTAAAATCGATAGTGCAAGTTTATTCTAATACCAGCTGGCGTGAACTTTGTACCAATTTCCATTAATAGCTGCTGAATCTGTATGGCAAAAATTGAAATATTGTTTTTAATATTGTCTTTGTAATTTTTCCAGTTTTTCTCTGTTATAAAATTTGTCGTAGAGGTAACTAACACAGCAGAAAAGGAATTACTCCATGTTGATTCGAAATTAGTCCATCATGAACGGATCTCTGGTAACTAACACAACAAAAATCGCATGATTGCGATGGCCAAGGGAAACAGATATTAATATTTCTTTAAGTACGTTTTTATTATAATAGTAGCTGACCCAGCAAACTTCGTATCGCTTGACATTAATGCTTCTATGGTAGCGCAGTCTGTCGGACCCGATGACATATATTCCAAAATCAACAACTACTTATATTTAAAAAAAACATTTTTTTATTTTTTTAATTATTTATTTTAATAGGTAATTAAAAAAAAATTTCCAGGAGACCAAATTGTGAATCTAAATCATTCTTGAATTCCCTTGAATAAACACAAAAAAAAAAAAACATCTAAATCCGTTCAGTGACAAACAGACGAAACTTAAAAACGACATTTTAACAACGACATTTGGCGGGAAGTTTATTTTAGATGTTTGTCGTACGATTAAAGTAGCTTTGTCCGTAGTCCTAAGGTTTTCAATTTCTCTTAATAATAGTAATATCTTTATTTGTGCTTAATATGAGTACATTAGATCCTGTTATTGCAACAATATTTCTTCCTATTTCACCAAAACAATCCTTGGTATGCAAATGTATACATTAAAAAAACTAAATCTTGTATGTAACATCGTATCTTATGTATTATAACGACTCTCGTGTATATTGAATATAATACTTGTTTTGATAATTATTATGAGATAAATGACAAAAATTAAAATTAATTTTATTGTTAGAATTGGTTCATAGCTAAATTGTACAAAAGTCAAATTATAAAAACAACGAAAATTGAAAAATCATAAAATAATAATAGTTAAAAAAATAAAACTTATAAGTGATTAATTAGTGATCTTACATGTTCTAATAATACTAATTTCTTACGATATCACATAGACTGAAATTGGTGATTTTGAACTAATTTGAAGTGTCTTATATTTATACTAAAGTATCTTTACGCCCATATCCCCGAAAAGTTAGGCTGATGCTAAACCAGGGCAACTACGACTAGCCGAAGACACTAAGTCCCACAATGTGATAGGTGGCAAGCCTATCGCAAACCGGGCACATATCCAATCCGAACAATTATTTTTTTTATTAGAAAAATAGAAAAACCCAATTTTCTTTTTGTTGCCCGACCCGGGAATCGAACCCAGGACCTCATGCTGTCAAGTCCAACTACTAAACCGTTAGACCACAGAGGCGATATATTTATACTATATGTATATATTTAATTGCACTTAGAGACGTCAATTAATATTCACCTTGTTATTATGTCTCCATTTTGTATAGAAAATAACGACTTAATGACTGATTAAGACATTACTGACGTCTCTGATTGCGGCCGCAAGCTTTGTTCAAACCTAGTATTTTCAATACACGTATTGGGAAAAACTTAAAAAAAGCGTTACATGAGAACAATATAAAAAATATACAAATTTTGATTGGAATGTAGGGTTGCTCTTTCTCTACTCCTGCTCCTCCGGTAGTTTATAAATCGTGTGGCTTGATTCTATGTTTTTCACAAAACTCGACATTTTCTTTTAAACCTAGTTTATTTAATAATTTTCACTTAATTTCATGGGATGTTGTAATTAGAAAGTGTACACTAACTTTTGGTAGAAGATTTCAAAGATGTTATATTTATAAAGTTCGTGTATTATTCTTCACATGAGCTATTTTTATTAAAATGTTAAATAAACCAAATTTTACCAATGTTTATTCAGGTTTTGTGTAAATTTCCTACTTGTTACTTCTTTGTTTTATGTATTGTCTGTATTATGATAATAAGAAATAATGTATATTGATAATAAGATTAATATTTATTTAAGCACTGAGAAGTTACAAAAAGCAGACTACAATAATTATTACAATACCACGACGGGATTTTATATTTTTTTTTCAAAAAAAAAATAATTCCGATATGGTTTCGCATAAATTTTAACAACATCTCACATATATAGAATTCACTTTATATTTTTGCATTAAACGTATAATTACGTTCATAAAACGTATCATTAAAAAACATACGTCGGATCGTTATAAACTTAATATGGTAAATAAGTTCTAACTATCCAAAATAGAACTACCTATCAAATATGAAATGAACAAAAAATAACACAAAAAAATACAGAAAAATCATACAGTAGAGTTGATAACCTCCTTTATTTAGATGCGGTTTAAAACAGAAAATGTCGTGTACAAAATAATATGTATGTTGCGTCGTCTTCACAAAGAATTAGAAACTTATTTTAGTATAATTCAAAAAGCGCTGCCAAGTAGTTTTCTTAAGTTATAGGAAGGCAAACAAGCAGACGGATTTCCTGATGTTAAGAAATTCACGCCGCCTAGAGACACCAAAGATGGTAATGGTGCGTTTCCAACCTGAGGTCAGGATATTAGGCCTCGAGCAAAAGTAAGTCTAAATTATATATGGACTATCTTCAAAGTTTAATCATTCCAATGAAAAAAATACTCTGTAGGAAGTTTTGCGCGGGTAGTAGTCTAACATATACCTGTGAACCATATCCTGTTCAATCCTTATTGATTAGGATAAGGTTTACATATATCCCTACGTATGGATAACATATATTGATTTTCTTTTTATATGAACCCTAAGAAAATAAAAAGCACAACAGATTAAGAATCATCAAAATTCATCCTGTATCCGTTCTCGTGTGATACGATATCTCAGAGAAATAGTGGTTATTTTTTATTGTTAACCAACTTTGAATTCGTAGGAAGTTCGACTCCCACATTTTTTTGTATGTTAATCGATTTATAGCATACTTCCAAGCTGGTGGTTCCATTGCTACCAAGTCTGGATCTGATGGTGGAATCCTAGATGAATAAACCAAAATACATAGATTTTCTGTACGTAGATTATTTACTTCTTGAAATCCAAATCGTTGCTTGTTTGCAGTTTTACTATGATTCAATTATTATTTAGAAGACAGGTTGGTACGAGAACAGTTTTTATTGAATTTGTTTTGTATTTCCAAACGTAAGAAAATTGTTTACCTACTTATCTTGTTTATGAATCTTTGAAGATGTCCTTTATCTTGATTTTGATTCAAGTTTCCTCTCCGAAACTCGCTTATTTCTATTAAAATCAATCTGCGTGCCTCTTTTAGTTGAACTGAGATAAGAGTTTGGTGACTAGAGAACTTTGACAAAGGTATTCCAGAATGTTAGTTAGAAATTTAGAAATAATATTTATCACTAGGAAAATTTATTCTACAAAACAATTCACTTTAATTATTAGTGACCTTTAACAATTTGTGTGTGGAACAGTCGTTAGTTCATTAATATTACTTTTAGGTTTACCTCTCTGCCTAGTAAGAAGCAAGCACAAGTTTAATAGGTTAAACAACAAGACTACTGGTGGTAGAGGCTATGCAGCAATATAATATATAATGTAGTTATTATATAGCCCTGATGATGCTTGTATAGCGAAACCAGTTGGCTAAACCATAAAAATAAAAAATAATAAAATATATTGTGGAAAGTACAAGTGTTTCTAAATAAATTGCATCGAGAATGGAATTCCACCAAGCACCGACGATAAGAAGTATAGAAGCTGTGCAGCAACTTGCCTGGGTAGAGATCCACCGTCTTACTTTTTTTTAGCTGGAGTACCGGAGCCGGTAGACTTGGATAATTGGCCTAACATCTCGACCATAATTAGCGACGCAGCTTATATATCTGTTGTGTTTATAGGCCATTGTTATCTCTTACCATTAAGAGAGAAATGCGCTTGTTCGGTATATTCTTACATAGTAAAATACCGCGTACTAAAGCCTAACATTTTTGTCGGAGTACCTTTAAATAAATAAGAAGACAGCCAAACATCCATTGGCAATGTATATTAATGCATGCTCAATAATATTTAGAAAAAAATGGGAATATGTTATTAATACAATTAAAAAACACATTTACTTAAAATGTATTCATAAAAATAATACAAGTTTTAACATAATATAACATAAATGAAAATAAAATATATTCACTTGTTTACACAAATACTTACATAAAAGCTCCCATCTCTCAAACTAGTTATTAATTACTACCAGAAATTAGTTAATATTAAGTACTCTTTGCTAAAACATAACTAAACAATTGGTACCTGTTAAATTGTTAAATAAAAATCAAAATCTATTTATTTACTTAGATATTTTATACAAAGATTCTTGTGACGCGTCTAAACAATTCTAAATATTACCACCGGATCGGAACGCGGCCACACACTGAGAAGATATAGCGAAAGAAGCTAAGCGGGCATGTTTTTTCTTTCTTATAAATTAAAATAAAATATTACATATATATTTAATTACTACTTGTGTATTACTTTTTCTTTTTGCTACATGCACAAATACTAATTGAAGGCATTCAAATATAAGACTACTTGCTTAAGTAAGTTTGAATATTTTCAAGGGATTTGACTTTTATCAGCTTATAAAATGAATAATTGTGTTTAAGTGCTTCTCCAGTTCCATTTCAGCACATACGAGTATTTCCACTTCAATATCGCTATTTATATTAAACTCAAGCAAAGCTGCTTTTACTTGAAGAAACAGTGACAAAAGAGTTTCAAAAACTAAGCGAACTAAAAACGCTCTTGACGATTTGGTTATACTCGTAATAATTAGGGAATATTTCTCATCAAGTATCTCAAGCATAAAGTCTATTGTGAATGGCTTTTTGTTGTTGAATATTAAGATTTTATATCAAAAACGTGTTCAGAACTGAATCAAAAGCGATTCAGTTCTAAAAGATAACTCTTAAATACAAGAACTAAATTAGTTTTTTAAAAGACTTAAAAAATAGGACGTCTCATATCTAATGACAACTCCGTCATTCGAAAAAGGATTTTTTTAAAGAACGTTCTTTTCAAACTATTTCCATCATCACTAAGCCAGAATTTGGGAATGAAATCCCAGAGATTTTTTTCTGTGTACTTAGGTGACATAATATTGGTATTTTGTAGTTTAAATGCATGTAAATTATAAATACAGGCAGCTGCATCAGTGAACTTCGTACCGCTTTTTGCTGATATTAATCGCCATTTGTAAAAATAATCTACTTGCTGTTGTAATAGTTGTAGTACTTTTAATATGTTTTTGTTGTACAATAAAGAGTTTTATTTTTATTATTATTATCATTTATTTTCAATGCCTCTTATTTTCTACGTTTATCTATTTAATATAAAAAAAATTAAAAATATAATCATTAAAAAAACAGGTTACCAAAAACGGTGGTCTTACGACTAATCCGTCAGTGGTCAGGGCGACAGAGTGAGGAATCTCCTCACAATACGTGCCATCCCCAAAATTGCTGCCTTCTGAATTCGGCCCTTAACCCAGGGTTGTAGAGCGAGTCTCTTAAGATGTTGGTCGAGACTCTTCGGTATTAGACCGTTTACTGACACGACTATCGGGACAATTATTGTTGAGTCAACATCCCACATGTCAGTAACCTCGTGTGCTAAGTCTATGTATATTGTAAATTTTTCGTTCTCAGCTTATTATAATAATTATTATTATTATTACGCCATCACCTACCAGGACCAATGTTTTATTTTTATAATTTAGGTATCTATTCCAAGTCCCTAGCTGAAATATCGTTAGCTAATTCGAGAAAAAACTGTATAGAATAGTTAATAGATATCATGTAAATTGCAACCATAAAACTATAGACTACTACGATAGCGGTTACACTCCTAACAAAGAACTGATGTTATTCTCACTCACTCTAGTGTATCGGCCTCTCTTTCGTTTTGACTTTTCAATTGACTTTACAAAACTCACTAAAATAGACACCAGTACAATAAAGATAGTTAACGACATTTGGAAATGGCGTCATAGTTGCAATATTACAAAAATAATAACCAAATCAAATTATCTATGAACCTATTAAAATACGAGTATACATACAAAACTCATCGTAATCGGACTACACTGTGTAGGTGGAAGTAGGTGACAAACACACTTACAGAAAAAATATTTATGTATGTATATTGATGCACTTTCATTTAGGTACACATAACTATGACAAAACATTATTTACAAATTGAGATACGTCATTAAAATAAAAAATATTTCTGAACAACTTACACTCATTGAATCTACACTCAAAGTGAGCAAATTATTTGTTTGCGTTATGGGGCTCGTTAACGATACTTATACATAGAAATCTTAAGTAAGTTGGTTTGGAGGGTAAGGTAGCCGGTAAACTTACTTTTGCTCGAGACCTAACATCCCGGCCTCAGGTTGGCAGCGCACAATTACCACCTTTGTCGTCTTTTGGCGGCGTGAATTTCTTCTTTCTTTAAGTTTTGGCCTTCACGTTAGTATTTTGCCATTCGTCAAGTAGAAATTTGCATCAAATTTTATATCAATTTTGATCAATTGTAATTAGTCATCAGTCATAAGTCGTCAGTAAGTCATGTCAGGCTCTTGGGTAAAGCGGCGGCTTCATTACACAAGCTCATGTAAGGAGATTTGGCAGCAACGAGGAAATACATGATACCCTAATTTCTTCATGATTAATTCATTTGTGCACTTTCACTGAACAAAATTGTACAAAATGCCACCAAAATTGAAAAATTTCACTCAATGTCAACACGAAATTTAATAATTATAAAAAAACTTCGACCATCTTTTCTCTCGGTGGAGCTCGAATTTCTTACTATCAGGAAATCCGTCTGCTTGTTTTCTTTCCAATACCATTAAAAAAAGGGAATACCAAAATAGATCAAATATAAAAATACACTTAGTTCCACAAAAACGCAGTTATCATTATATGTTTATAACAAAAATGCCTTTCCCTGTTGGTAATCGAATCCGAGCCTCGCGGTTGGTTGGTGGTGTTCGGTGTGTACGCTACCCCTCGACCAACGAGGCAGCTATCTCGTCGTCGGTAAATACGACGTTGGAGTGCCTTGTTAATTAACCCATCAAAGTGATAAAAGCTTATTATTTACTTTACTTCAGAACGCAGAAAAAACTTGTTGAAGACACAAATATTATAAAAATGTAAGCTCTCATTTTGTGCATTTTTACTGCTCCTGTATTTTGTATGTTTTTTTTTTCTTTTTCTGTGCAATAAAGTATTAAATAAGTTTTTGAAGTGAAAAAAAAAGTGGAAAAAATTTAGTGTAACATTTTTTCGTTACTCGTCACACTTTTCCGTTACTCGCCATCTTTGTTCTTATCCCTACCACGCGTGATTCGAAGTATACTTTCTCCAGCGGAGTAGGGATTGGCAATAAACTTTATTTAACCAATTTCTGTAAAGTTGCATGTATATAGTAAATTATTTTTTGAAAAATAACCTCATAAAGAAGTTTCACTTCTTCACTTCTTACAAGTGTACGCTAGTACACGCACACATTTTTTTTTTACAACTTTCTGGTCTCTCAGTAAGGATCAGGCTACAGATCAAGTGAAGATAGATATTACCATAATTTCTGGACATGAGAAAACATCTTCCATATATTTTTATGTAGTTTTCATAAATAAATAATTAAACAGTACAAGTTCAGACAACTGTAAAATTCTCTCGCGCTTTCATGACATGAGAGACCGAACAAGCACGCGGCTTCCCTAATGGTAAAAGATAACCACAGCCTAAAGAAACCAATCGCTTCTGTGGTCTAGCGGTCCGGATGTTCAACTTGACTTCATGAGGTCTCGGGTTTCATTCCCGGGTCCGGCAATATAAAAAAATGTGGTTTTTCCAAATTTCTAAAAAATAACGTTGCCCGTGATTGGATATGTGCCCGGTTGGCGATAGGCTTGCCACATTGTGGGGCTTAGTGTCTTCGGTTAGTGTGGTTGTGCCTCTGTCTATGCGGATATGGGCGTAAAGATACTTTTTTTTACAGAAACCATAGATATTATTGGTTTTTTGCTGTACCATGTTAGGTCAACTGTGTAAATCTACCGGTTATCCTACCCTCCGGACCGACACATTACATTTCTATTTATATTTATTTTACCTACTTCTGCTGCATAAAAATCCTATGTAAGGCCCTAAACCTACCAGTCATTACATTTATAAACCACGGTTACCTGTTACCATCAGGAGAGCCTTGCGCTGGTTCACTGTTTGCCCATTCGTCCCATTTTTCCATTCCCATTCCCATTTTCCCAGTGGAATTGAGTACCCACTTTATAAAGTCAGTTAAAAAGGCAAACCCGTGAGCTACATCTAGTATAATGCAATAAACAATATGGTTACTATAGCAGTTTTATTTGCAATAGACAAGTGCAGCGTTCAGGCCGCGCCTGCTGTGATTTATAGCTGTTTGTCCGGATCCAATAAATCAGTTTTATTGATTTATAATGGTAGTGCGTTCGAGTTTGCCATTATTAATTAATATTCAATCATTCCTCAAGTTTTAGCACACATTTGTTATTGTGTTACACCTGAGTTATAAATAGATGTAGCTAAACTTGCTACGTTCAATACCTATTTACTTACGACCACCTTTCTACAATTACATATAGTGTTACTTTTGCCAATCTATATATTAATACGTAATGCCAAAACTTTGAACCTTTTTTTACGAAAATTGTGCGGACGCAGGAGCATAAAATTTAGCACACTTATAAGTTATAATAGTTTATGTGTAGGAGAAGTGCAGAACGCCAATATTTTTCGATAATAATGCTTATAAAGAACATTAAATCAATAAATAAAACATCACCCACACTACCATGCATTTGACACACACAAACAAATTTACTCGTATATTAATGATAACGATAAAAGTTCACTAAAAAGTTTGGAAACAAAGTAGATGATCTTGAGAAATGAAGATGACGTTCTTATCAACAAGCTATTAACATTTATTTTGGTCGAATTTCGACCAACGGGCTACCACTAGTATTAATAATTAAGCAAAGTAAAACTGCAAAAACTGCATATTTCATTATGTACCACCTCACGATTTGATAATTATTTTTTTTGAAATATAGCAAACGATTGTAACATGTAGGGTTACTATTGAAGCTCGATTCATGTAATATTGAAAATTGGAATCGTATTGGAATTGGAAAAGTATCTTATTTAAGGTAGTCTTGAACACAATACTGGCAAATTATTAACATTCAGTTAAAAGTAAACAATAAATTATTATATCTGATTCTTTGAATTTATTTGTAACTAAATATTAATAATATGTTAGCTCTGGGTTTAAAAGTACCTCAAAACCAAGACGTGTTATGTGAATGATTGAATCTTCACGCCCACATTCCCGAAGGGGTTGGCAGAGGCACAACCAGCCTGTGAATGATTAAAGTCGGTTTTTACAGTTTTATTCGTACTTTGCTTAATTTATGTTTAAACAATTAAAAATTTCGTGTAACATTTTTTTCGTTACGCGTCACATTTTGACGTTACGCGCCATCTTTGTTCTTATCCCTACCACGCGCGATTCGAAGTATACTTTCTCCAGCGGAGTAGGGATTGGCAATAAATTTTATTTAACCAATGTCTGTAAAGTTGCATATAGAAAATTATTTTTTGAAAAATAACGTCATAAAGAAGTTTCACTTCTTCACTTCTTACGAGTGTACGCTAGTAGACGTACACATTTTTTTTTCTTCTATTCTTCCACTGTAGACAAGTTTGTGGTATTCGGCGTCAACAAACATTTATCATGTCATCAACCTTGTTTCACCTGATTTAAATTACGATTATGTATTGATTTTTGATGTAATGACCCCATCGCCAGCTGGTGAAACAATTTAAAAACTGAGGTATCTTAATCCACAATCACTGAATCACAACAGACTGCTGTGCAATTTGCATAGTATGGTATCACCGCCGACCCTGCCGCCGCAACATCAATGTTCATCATCGTTATGTTACTTGGTCCACCAAGTGGTGGATGGAGGTGGCGGATGGGTGGCCCTTTCACTCGTGGCCATAAGATAACAACGCAAAAATAACTTAAAAAATATCATCCTAATCTAGCTCTTGTGGTAGTAAAAAATCAAAAACTTTTACTGTACCATCAAAGATAAAACTCATAGCTTCCAAAACCTTACCGATGTTACAGTGCGGCCAATTTTTCTCTTCAGTAAACTACGTCACTACTGTGACGTTTAGACTTTAAAGATAAACGTTACGAAGAACTTTAGATAAACGTTACGTTAGCGAAGAAACTGAGCGAAGCAAACAAAAAAAGAAAAAAATGGCATTTTTTTATGGTAATGGAAGGCAAACAAGCAGGTGGATTTCCTGATGGTAAGAAATTTACGCCACCTAGATACAACAAATGTGGTAATGGTGCGTTGAATACCTGAGGCCGGGATTTTAGGCCTTGAGCAAAAATAAGTTTACCGGCTAACTTTCCCCTTCGAACCGGAATACGTCATGACGTTATGGCAGCAGGAATAGGTAAGGCGGTAGTACCAATCCGCATGAGTCGCTGAGAAACTCTACCACCTAGACAGATGTAATGGTGCTAGTGACGGTAATCCTATGCTAGCCTTTTAGTAGCTGCCGGCAGGAAGGCAGATTGTCTATTCTACAAAGGAAACACAAGAACTTAATTTCCCTTTAAAAAAAATAATATGTCCGAGTATATTTGCAGACGTTATATTAATCTCCACACTTTCACCCCTACAACTTTTCAACGGCTCAACCGATTTTCAAACATGTCTAAGAACACTCGCGCATAAGTTACCTTTAATACAAGAAAAACTAAATTGAAATCACTGCATCCGTTCGGGAGTTATGACGCCACAGACAGATAGACAGGTCAAACTTATAAACACCCCTCTTTTTGCGTCGGGGGTTAATTAAGCAATAGATAATGGATATGAACGAACCGCCCCAGTACAACAAAATATATCTTTAAGTTTATATATCTTCACGCCCATATCCCCGAAGGGGTAGGCAAAGGCACCACCAGGGCACCCACGACTAGCCGAAAACACTAAGTCCCATGATGGCAAGCCTATCGCCAACCGCACACATATCCAATCCCGGGCAACGCTATTATTATTAAAAAATTGAAAATATACATTTTCAAATTTTTTTTGTTGCCCGACCCAGGGATCGGACCCGGGTCCTCAAGAAGTCAAGTCCGACGACGGACCGCTAGACCACAACTTAATTCTAAACTTCTCTGAAAATGTATATGGGAAAAAGTAGTATATAGAAACCATGGTTGACATATAGTAAATTATCTGTGCAATACATTATTACATGTTCTTTAATATGTGAAGAACAGATAATATATTTAGAAAGGATGAGTGTATATCAAGAAGGCTTAAGTAGACATTGTAACAAGGTTAAAGATATACTAGACTTACAATAAATGACCAGACTGGCGAAAAGGTTACTTCGCAATATTTAAGGGATTGATAATATTCCTGATAGCACAGGATTTATGAATCTTACGTATTTTGATTTCTCGATATTTTTATAGTAACGTTGGTTGTGCAAAATCGCCTTATATACCACACTGAAGTTTTATCGTATTAGCTTTTTCAATTACATTTTTTTTTCTTAGTTTAGGAATTCCAAATTCAAATATACACAGCCAATTCCATACGTATTTGAATTTTGTAAACTGTCCCCGTGTTGAATCAGTCTTCTGTGCAGAATAGACCATCTGCAGTCCTGTCAGCCAGCTCGTAAAATTTGAGCATAGGATTACTGTCACAAACACCGTGACATCCTACTGGTAGAGTTTCACAGCGACTTGTCCGGATTGGTACCACCGCCTTACCTATTCCTGCCACCATAACGTCTAATGCCTGCCGTTGACGTGTTCCGGTTCGGAGGGTAAGGTAGCCGGTAAATTTAATTTTGCTTGAGGCCTAACATCCCGGCCTCAGTTTGGCAACGCACCACTACCACCTTTGGTGTCTCTAGGTGGCATGAATTTTTTTACCATCAGGAAATCCGTCTGCTTGTTTGCCTTCCATTACCATAAAAAAATGCCATTTTTTTGTTTGCTTCGCTCAGTACACACGATGGAAAACTTGAAAAATCGCATTATTTACGACCAAGAGTTCCACTGTGGAACTCGTGGTGCGGAAACGGCTTAATTTCTATGGTTGTCGAAAAGAAAACTTTGGTTTCGACGTTTTCGTTCTGGAAGTTTCGTTCTGCAGAACAAGACCCTAAAACGCGCTTCGACTGCTGCCTTACATTAGGTACTTGGCTGGTACAATAAATAGAGAAGATCTTTAAATCGAATCGTCGCCTGTAATGAAATATAGATTCTTTACAATAATCGCATTGGCTTAACCCTAGTAAGCCTGGCAAATCCTGACCCAAACGAAAATTGACCAAAAAGTTACTAAATTTGTGGACTAATTTCGATGTCATTCCATACTTATAAATGAATTTAAACTTGATAAAAATCACGTAAACAATTGCAAAATGGTAGTTTACATATTCCTATATACCTAGTTGCCCTCAAGTCGTCCATAAACGTCTTAATTGTATAAGTTTCACGAAGTTGATTTAGACTTAATAAAAGTTCACGTAGAAAAATGAATATATTCTCGAGGTTATGTGAACTGTGTGTAAAGCGATTGTAATTTCAATGGTAACCTTATTATCCCTATAGCTAGTTGTCCTAAAGTCATCCATATACGTCTTAACTATTGTCATTTTGACAACAGTCTTAATAAGTCTTAATAAGGAAAAATGGATATATTCTCGAGATTATGTGACCTGTGTGTAAAGCGAATATAATTGCAAAATGGTAACCTAAATATCGCTATAGCTCAGTGCTGGGCAAATTACAGCACGCGGGCCGGATCCGGATCTTGAAAGGTTTAATCCAGCCCGCCGAGGCTTTTTTAGAAAAAATATGAACCTCCTTAAAAAAATTAATGGTCGAAATGTTAAAATATTATTGAAATTTGAACAACTAAGATACTGAATCGATACTTGAAACATATATTTGCGTATTTCATATGTTAAGACTTCATAATAAGATTTTATTTTAATAAACGATTGTAAAATAAAAAAATGCCTTATGTTATCTTTATACAACGTTTTATAATCGTAATATTTACTGCTATTTTTATGTGTTTTAATAAACCGGCCCGCCTCAAGATTAATTATAATTAACTGGTCCGCCACTAGATTTTTTTTTAACTTACCGGACCGCGGTCAAAAGAATTTGCCCATCCCTGCTATTGCTTGTTGCCATCAAATCGTCCATACACGTCTAAATGACGTCACAAAGTTGACCTTAGATAGTTGATGGAAACGTTTTAGAGATTATGTGAACTGTGTGCAAAGCGACGATAATCACAAAACGATGGTCCTATCCTTCAAATCCTTTATTTGTTTATTTGTTTGATCGGGCCATTGCAGCGCGGTGAGGCGTAGTAAACTATTTCCCGACCCTATTCCAAGTCTTCAGTGGGCAGACACATGAATACGCACGAAGCAGATAATTACACGTTTCGTTGTACGCAGATTGAATCGATAAAGCACAATTATTAAAATGCATTTAAAACTAACAATGCGTAAGTTTAAACTTTTGAAATTTTTTAACCGCTCCAAAAAAAGAGTTTTTTGTACGTTTGTTACGCAATTACTCCGTCAATAATCAACCGATTTTGATGGTTCTTTTTCAAAAAGATAGGTTATGATACCGAGATGGATTACATAAATTTCATCATGATCCGACTAGTGGTTTTTGAGTTAATAGGAGGCTTAGTAATATACAAACACAAAAATAAATGTAGGTACTTAACTCAAAAACTACTAGTAGGATGTTAATAAATTTTACGTGGGAAATTTTACGTTTCAGAACTTTCTATATTTCGAAAAAGGAATTATCAAATCGTGACGTGGTGGTGATAATTTTATGTCATATTAACTGAAATCTGATTTCATAAGTAACTTCATTCGCTGTCATAAAACAGTTTTTTTTTAATTTTAAAGCAAAAACACTTACCGCGGAGTAAACAGTATAAAGTCAAGAAATTAAATTGTTTTTATCACACTTACAGCCAAACCACTATACCAACTCTCGTGAAATAATCTACTTAGATTAATTCCTAAAGTCTAAAGCTTTAAAACTCGTTAGAATTAAAACTGCAAATTCCTTCATTATAAAAACAAGGCTGTAAAAAGAAGGCATTTAAAACAAAAATACCACAGTTTTCATTCTAAAAAGACGATAGTTTAAGGTAAGCATTTTTCTACAGCAGTCAGCTCTTAAAACAACTAATAAATTTCCATGGTTACATAAGGGATTTCAGCCATTTTTATCTTGGTCTTCAACAATGAAAGCCCCACTTGTCAGATGGATCGTGAACAGGTCTGCGGAAGGCATTTATTCTGCCTCACTCGCATTTGAATTCTTATTAAATTTGTATCACGACCAGTTGAGTGTATTTTTAACTTCGTTTTCTTATAACAGGGAGATTTAACAGTTCACTGCTCGCCTTATTTGCACGGAGGCTTGTATCCTAAAATGCAATTACGGGTTAATTCTTTCCTTTTTAGATATTTAACGGAAATATTTGTTTCTTTAAATTTCGGCCAGTAACAATGTTATTTGCGATTTTTTTTTAATTTGACGCAATAAGGCTCTTAGCTGTCAACTGTCATGACATTTTGAATGACGTCGCTTAGTGTTCAACCAGTGATAGTAGGTATCACTGGTTGAACACTAAAAAAGGTTTCTAAAAAAACTTACAAAAAAAAAAGGATTTGGTCTTAAACTCCCTACAATTTAGGATGTTTTTATCTAACCTCTACTACTCACTAAATAATTAAAAATGCGCTAGGTACTACAAAATATGTAATTGTGAAAACACTTTTATACATAGAAATAACTAAAAATTAACTTTTAGTCTCAAACCAAAAAATTACTGGTCTAACATTAAGACATACATAGTATACATAGTATTTTTTCAACATCTAGATTTGGAGCTGCAAAACGCGTTTTGAGCATTATGTTAGTTAAGAATTTAATTTTTATTATGAGTTCATTTTATTTATTTAATTTAATTTAATTTTACACAAAAAATCAAAACACAAGCATACATGTAAAATTTTAGAATAGGCGAGTTCATTTACTACAAAGATTTCTTTCAGGAAACCCAAATTAAAGAGAAAATAAGTAAAATATTAATTTTTCATAATGCATTATAAATTAAATTAATTATTATTAATTGTTAATTAAATTAATAATTATGAAAATAATATACTTATTTTTATTCTAAGTTGTTCTGAATCCTCTGTGATAGTAAAGACCATCTGCCTTTTTACTAGCAGATCATGAGAAATGAGCTTAAGGGTTAAGGTTAAGGGTCCATGTATGCTAAAATACGTCAGCAATATAATGTTTTTTTCGTACAAAGCAATCATGGATCTTGGTGACAAAGATACACAAGTTTAACATTTATATGCTTTATAAGAATATTGTTTCCAAAACACGATTCATTTCACTTTGCTCGATAGAAAAAAATCAAAAAGTTAACCCTTTTTTGAAAGCCAAATCCAAATGTCTACTTCAATTATGAAAATATCGACACCAGATTTAACATAAACATAGATAACTATTATACCTAAAAGATAATCGTTTTAGTTTTTATATTTTTTTTCAAATTACTTTTATAGTGTAAAAATAGTATTTTGTCGCTTAAGACGTTATTTAATTTAGAGCGCAATTATTTCATAGTAATCATGGAACGGGGGGAGTGCGGCGATTGGCTCTCCTGGCTGACTAAGTGTGGGGCCTTAACAAAGCCATTGATGGTAGAGTGCAGTGCACCAAATTGTCCGGGTACATATATCCACCGTCTTACCAATTCCTGTCGCCATAGTAGCAAGGGTGTGTTTCAGCCAAAGAGAATAGGGTAGCTGGTAGACTTGCACAATAGACCACCTAATCATTTATGTATTTATATACGGTCGTCGTGCTCTGTTCATCGTCAAAATAGCATTGTTCTTTTTTATAGTATAATAACAATATAAATAAATCTTCTAAACGTCTTTTTTTGTAGTGTTGGAAGGCAAAGAAGCAGACGGATTTCCTGATGGTAAGAAATTCGTGCAGCCTTGAGACACTGAAGTTGGTAATAGTGCGTCGCCAAACTGAGGCCGGGATGCCAGGCCTCGAGCAAAAGTAAGTTTATCGGCTACCTTTATCCTTTTGACTGGAACATGTCAACAGCAAGCACTGACGTTATGGCTGCAGGAATAAATAAGGCAGTAGTACCAATTCGGGCGAGTCACTACGAAACTCTACCATAATACATTATTATTAGAAAATTGATAAAAGAAGTGTCGAGTAGGTTGACCGGGGATTCGAATCCGGTACCTTATGTTATCATAGACAACAGTGGACGACTAACCCTCAGAGGCGTTACTAGGCCACAGAAACGATTAGCAGTTCAAGATGCATTTTTGAAGCAGTCACCAACAGCATTATTGACGTCTTATTACTGCCATTCTTACATCAAATAGCAGTATCAAAATGGAAACTGACTGCAAACTGCAAAAACTGACTCCAACTATTTTATTGCGTACCACATCGTTTTTTGATAACTATTTCTTTGAAAGAGTTGCAAATAGTTCCGAAATGGTACCAAATAAATGTTATCAACATCCTACTAGTAGTTTTTAAGATAAATTTAGTCGATGCATAAATTGTCCACCACCAGGGGGGTGATTGTGTATCTCAGTTGCCAACTTAAACTGAGAAAGTGTACATCAAATGATGTCTTTTGTGTTTGCTATCTCTACTGTATTTCTGTTGGTCACTGGAGATAGCAAATATAAAGTCATTTGACAGCTATTTGATGTACACTTTTCCATCTTAAGTGGGAAACTGAGTAACATAATCAGCCCCCAGGACTAATCTTTTTAAAAAGAACTATAAAAACCGGTTAACTATTGGCCGCGTAACTGCGTTACAAAAAAAAAATTGTGTGTGTACTTATGTACACGCGTTAGAAGTTATACTTCTTCGGCGTAATAAGATAAATCTTTTTAAAAGTTTTATCTTTTGCCTTATTTTACATTTGTAGACAAAATGACCCTAACCATAGAAATAAAGAAATATTGTGAATACAGTTGTCAGTTCTCACGCAAACATACGTAGATGTCCTTACTTTTACTTTGTTGGTACCTTTTTTTTGAAAAACTAAAGTGTTATCTTTAGCTAACTTCATCATGTCGGTTTTTCGTAACGATGTGCGCGCGCATCGTAAAAATTTACCCTCATCATTTTTTCCTAACGCACCAAAAGAAGTATAACTTCAAAAAGAAAAATAAACATCTGGTTTTTGAATTGCTTTAAATATTACTTGCGAATCGAACACTAGTAATTCAAACATTCCAAATATGAATTCATTTGATGTCCGAGCCATTTGAAACCAATACACATTAATCCATATTCAGACTTCAAATGGAACATTCATAAATACCTGCCATATTCATAGTCAGGATTTGAAATGGCTTTTAATATAAAATGCTGGAATATTTAAAACTCGTTTAGAACATATCGTGATAGAGTTATTGCAAGATTGCTCGAATTCTGAGCGAGTTTACCTCCGAGTGTGAGAGTATTGCATTTGAAAACCAATACATTTTCAGTAGGTGTTTGTGCTTTGATCAAGTTGAGTTTCCATCAATAACCTATTTCATCATATGTAAAATAGGTCAAACATAAAACCTCTTTAGAATGTGATCAAAATCGCCTCATTTGCCTAATGTGGAACATGTATTAGTTTGAATACTAAATCGAAATGTTTCGTTGCATGTATCATGTTATTTTAAATAAGCTTTTTTGTATACCTTATTTACACTATCTTGTATATAAAAATCAATTGCTGTTCGTTAGTCTAGCTAAAACTCGAGAACAGCTGGACCGATTTGGATAATTTTGGTTTTGAGTTATTGTATATTGTAGAAGTTTGGGGAAGGTTTAAAAGATAAGAAAAAAGGAAAACCTGCGAGAAAACTAGGAAAATCAACATTTAAACTTTTTTTATAGAACGCCGGGACAGTTAATATGTTATACACAAGCCGAATTCGTTTAGCATATAAGGTGGGCTAAAAATATAATACTTAAAAATAATGAAAATATATTGCGGAAAGTACAAGTCAAATGATAACCTTTCTAAAAAAGAACAAAACAAATTGGTTCCATATAGGCTGATTAATCACGTAATAATCATACAAAAAAACAAATAACTCGGTCGACAACAACTTATTAAAATTGGTTTGAACTAGGTAAAAATCAACAGTTTAAGGTCGGTAACGCGTCTGTGATACTCCTGGTGTTGCGGATGTTCGTGGGCGGCAGAGATCACTTTCCGTCAGGTGATCCACTTACCCGTGTGCCTTAAAATAAATAAAAAAATAACATAAAAAAAAACTCCCCGCACACGAGCACACAGTATATATCTAAATATCTGTGTTACATGACTGTAGTCATTGTAGTGTTAAAAGTATAGTTGGTCGGTTTCTTTCAGTGATACAGAGATAAGTTATTCTGGTTTTTTATAAAAGCTTTGTCATAAACACAAATTCTTGCTTTTGACGTACATTTGCTTTTGTCGCTCAAGTTGGCCGTCTACTGCAAGTTAGGCTTTGAAAATTTATTTTTAATATGATATTGCTTATCAAAATAAAAAAAAGTAAACATTTAGATCTGGCTGTTTCCGTTATTTCATCGACGGAAATATGTTTTTATACAAACTTTCATCCGTAATAGTTTTTGACGGTTGATTTTTGAAAAAAAAATATTTTGAAGATTGGGTCTGACCAACAGTTTAGAGCAACTTTCATAATAAAAAAATAATAAAATAAGATTGCTATATTTTTTTATTCGCCTAAATCATATGACACTAGGTTGCCTTATATCTGAATGCCTTTAGACTCAATTTCAAATTATACGGGTTATACCTTTTCACCATGTTATGTCAAGTAACATGTGTCACTTTAAGTAAACTTTATACAAAATTTGGGTTTGCTATGTATCTATGGAAGTCCCGCCTCTTATTACGTAGTATGTATACAGGGTGTATTTGACACGTAACAAAAACTCCTGTGGTAGTTTAGATACATATCAGACTTCAAAATTCCGTTAACAGTTTTTGTCGGGAACAAGTGGTTAAATATTTAGCAGTTTTTCAGCCCGCAATGTATATCGAACAAAGTATATGCATTAAGCCGCGCGTTGCGAGTTGTAAGTGCGGACCTAATACCTTGTTTTATTACATTGCTGTTTTTAGTAAAAATGTGTTATTTTTCAGATTTTAAATAAAAGTCGAGTTTCGTCAGATAAAATTAATGAAATAATAGTGAAATCAATGAAAATAATAAAAAAAAAATTTGAAAAAAACAATGAAATTTCCGACACAAAATTCCAACTACATACATATGCATGTCTATCATGTACAGAATCGATGGTTTCCTTTTTTCGGTACGCTGTCATTTACACGGTGTATACCCCTTGCTGATCAATTTCAAATTTTATCCACACCGGCAGTTTAGCCTTGTTTGCTTCGTTCGTTCGCTTGTTGTGCGCTGTATTTTAGACAGATTTTTGAATTTACAACATTACTAGCTGTTTCCTGTGGCTTGTTTAGCGTTTTCACAGGACTCGTTGTGCTTTTAAGATTGAAAGTAGTCTATATGCAGGTCACAATCTGTGTTCAAAGTTCCAGACAAATCCGTTCAGCCATTTAAGCGTGAAAGAGTAATAAACATACATACATAAAAAATATCCCTGAATAAGTCACACAAATTAAATCTAACCCTAAAGTAACCAAGGTGTTAGTCAACGATTCTTATACATAGAAATACCAGAATAAATTTAATAAACACCCAAGCCCGCAAATGCAGATATCTACATGTTCATCACACAAACGCCTCCCCGTCGGGAATCGAACCCGAGCCTCGCGGTTGATTGAATTAGGCGTGTACGCTAGCCACTCGACCACAAACTTTCGCATTTATAATATTAGTACATATAACATTATATGGATGTTTCAATAAAATCGGAAGATAACACTTTCTATATCAACGGTGTATCTCCAAACGCACTACCAAGATAACATACAATTTTATTCACTTGATCCACGAACTCCACTTCGCGGTTTTGAATTAACGACTGAGAAAAGCTTCTCTTGCGGTATGCTCGTGGTCGCGGTTTGGACCAAAACGTCGAATTGTCAGTTCCAAATAGATAAGTTGTTTCGAAACAAGTATTTACGAAGGTTTTAATTTGTAACTTGGGAAGAATTATTTTGGTTCATTTCTATTTATTTATTGAAGTTTTGTGGAGAACAATTTTTAAACCATTCATATATTAATAATATAATATGTACCTACTTACATAAAATAATAAAATAATTATTGTTATAACATTAGAATAATAAACAAATTTAGGAAAATTTTTAAAAAAGGTGTGTTTTATCCCATTCGTCTGCGCGGAATCTAGGAAAATCATTTTATTTTTTCCCGTACACTGAACGGCTGAAACAGGAGAAGTATACTGTTAAATACCTTTACTCTTACCGTAAGTTTACGCTTGTTAACTTTACTCGTCTCTGTAAATTATCTATATATTGATACGTGTTGCCAAAACTTTAGACCCCTTTTTACGAAAATTGCGCGGACGCATAAAATTTGGCACATCTATAGTTTATATGTAGGAGAAGTGCAGAACGCTAATATTTTTTTTAATAATAATGCTTATAAACTTGGAAACGGTGGTAGTGTACTGTAGATAGGACTAAAAATTAATCTTCCTTTAAATTTAATTATAATAAATTATGAAACTTATGTTTATAAACAAATAAAATGTTTATCAAAAATGTAAATAAGTGCTGCGATTTAAATGTACATTTTTATATAAATATGTAACTTCTTAAAATTTAATTAAATATTTGCACACCATAATGTGGTAGAATATGTTATATTCTTAAATATCTTTATAACAACCTTTTAACACACATATTCCGCAAATAAATAATTTTCATTTCATTTCATTTCACAAATTACATTTAATAAATAAACAAAACATTACCCACACTACCATGCTTTGACACACACAAACAAATATATTGATGATAACGATAAAAGATAACAGATGGCGCGTTAAAAAAGTTCGGAAACAAAGTAGTTGGTCTTGAGAAATGAAGATGGCGTTCTTATCAACAAGATATTAAATTTTATTATGGTTTGTATGAAAAGTTTAAACAGCGTGCAGCGCCTCTATTGGTAACTAAGAGAAACACATTTTAAGACCAATAGCATCATAGTTATCGACACGTAACTTACAAAAAGTAACCCATGTACTCATAACTTTTTTTTTAAGTGTGGAAAATCCCCCCGGATACCCACTGCTCTCGGGGGAGAACAGCGGGTTATGTCGGACTCGAACCGACTAAAAACCACACTATGATTTTCCTGCCGCCCGGCTAGGAGCGAGATGGGGTCGCGTTGGCATTCACCATCTCGCTCCGCGGCTACGGCCCGGTCCTCACCGGGCCTCCCTCCGCGCTGAAAGAGGAGCGACTCCGGCCATTGGAGTCGCCCCCCAGGCGTGCGAGGCCGTGCTGGCCAGGGGAAGTCCCCCGACTCCCCTCGGCAGCCCCGCATCGGAGGCACTCTGAAGGCGGATGAACCGCCTTCTCGCGCCCCCGGTCCGCCTGCGCCGGAGCGGGCCCGTGTTGGGATCGTCCTCCCGGGCCCGCTCCGCGGTCTCCTTTTGCGTCATTACGTCTTCGCAAAAGGAGACCACCGCCTGCCAGGACCTGTCACTACCGAGCATGGCGTTGACTACGCTCGGCAGCGAGAGGTCCTCTCCTACGACCGCTGAGAGAGTACGCCGCTGTTGTTCGAAGGCGACGCACTCTCCCAGCGTGTGGGACGCCGTATCCTCTGGCGCCCCGCACTCGTGGCAGGCGGGGGACGCCTCCCGTCTCGCGATCTTGTGCAGATACTTTCCGAAGCATCCGTGCCCGGAAAGCAAGTCGGAACGTCAGCGACCCGAACCGCCGCTGCAACCACCCTCGGAGGACCGGTCGGATAGCCTCCACCGTCGCCTGTCCAGGGACAGGTGGGGCTAGGTCCTCCATCCACCGCTCCAACGTGGTCTCCCACGCCTGCCTCTGCATGCGCCTCACGTCCTCCCACGCCAGGGGCTCCCCGCACGCTCTCGCCGACGATACCGCGAGGTATGTGTCGGCAACGATGTACCCATAACTAACCCAACCATAAGTAACCCATAACTATACCAAGTCATGGTAAAGGTTCAGCTCACCTTGTAACCGAAGTATAAATCACAAACAATAAAACACGTAATGGTCTCTTACGAGTCAAAATTTTCATTATTATCTAGAAATCTTTACAGGATAATATACACAGGCTTTATTGCCACATCAAACAAAGATTCTGTTCCTTTGCTCTGTCGTAGAAATAAATTGTTTTCGTCGCAAACCTGCTATTACAATCCCCTATAACATGTTTAACGCGTCGATATAATAAATTATAGTCCATTATATCAAAGTAGCTTTAACCTTTTTGCTACCGACCGCCTGCTACTGCCTTTCTGTGAAGATTATTCGGGTACGTCTAAGGTTTATTTCTTTACTGGCCGACCCGGCGAACTTCGTATCGCTTGACATTAACCGCTACTTAAAGTTAATCGGAACAAGTTAAAGTGCCGTTTAACACATTTTTTTTTGTAAATTTCACGGAGTTTCCGTTCATAAGAACCTTCTCTTCAAAATGAATAACACAAAAAGAGTATTAGCAAAATCTGTCCAACCGTTCCGGCGTGAGGCGATAACCGCGCGAAATGAGAATTCATTTTTATATAATACTAGCTGTCCCGGCGAACTTTGTTCCACCCGTTCAGTTTGTATGGGAAAAAGTAAAATGTTGTTTTTCTTAGTTTTCTCGCAAGTTTTTTCCTTTTTCTTATCTTTTAAACCTTCCCTGGACTTAAAGAAATAATTGAAAACCAAAATTAGCGAAATCGGTTCAGCCGTACTCGAGTTTTAGTGAGACTAACGAACAGCAATTGATTTTTATATATATAGACTAGCAGTTTCACGCAGCTTCGCCTGCGTAACTTGGCTTCTGCTGCACCGATTTTGATGAATCAAAACCTATGTCACTCAGGGATAATGTAGCATTCTAAGGGTGAAAGAATTTTTGAAATCGGTACAGTAGTTTCGGTGCCTATTCATTACAAACAAACAAAAGTCAAACATTTCCTCTTTATAATATTAATATAGATAGACTTATTTTCATCTGATTTGTTGAGAAAGATTTACTATTTACACAATCAAGAAATATGTACTGTAGAAATAACAACTATATGTATGTACTGTAGAAATATACTTAGTCTGGCCATAAATACTGTTACACTTAAAAATAAAAAAATATTACATTTGAATTTCGAATCTGTCATTTTTATACGATTGTTCATTGTGTTTTCTCATTTTGGCGCCAATACATTGTACAATATTTTGCGATATTAAAATGGAGTGGGGTGATAAAGAGAACCGAATCGCTGTGATTGCATTACACAAAGTAGGTATGGAGCCAAATGCAATTTTTAAAACTCTCCATACACTTGGTTTTAGTAAAATGTTTGTGTACCGGGCTATTAATAGGTACAATGAGACTTCCTCTGTTTGTGACAGAAAAAGATCTGGCCGTCCACGTAGTGTTCGTACGAAAAAGGTGGTCAAAGCAGTAAGGGAAAGAATTCGAAGAAATCCTGTCCGAAAGCAAAAGATTTTATCTCGGGAAATGAAGATAGCACCTAGAACCATGTCGCGTATTTTAAAAGATGACTTAGGACTTGCAGCCTATAAGAGACGCTCTGGTCATTTCTTAACTGATAATTTAAAGAAGAATAGGGTCGTAAAATCGAAACAATTACTGAAGCGGTACGCAAAGGGAGGTCACAGAAAAATTTTGTTTACGGATGAGAAAATTTTTACAATTGAGCAACATTTTAACAAACAAAATGACCGTATTTATGCTCAAAGCTCTAAGGAAGCTTCCCAATTAGTCGACAGAGTGCAACGTGGACATTATCCAACTTCAGTGATGGTTTGGTGGGGTGTTAGCTATGAAGGAGTGACTGAGCCATATTTTTGTGAAAAAGGTATCAAAACATCGGCACAAGTGTATCAAGATACCATTCTTGAGAAGGTAGTTAAGCCCCTTAACATCACCATGTTCAATAACCAAGTAAGGTCCTTCCAGCAAGACTCGGCGCCGGGTCATAAAGCTCGGTCCACGCAGTCTTGGTTGGAAGCGAACGTTTCGGACTTCATCAGAGCTGAAGACTGGCCGTCGTCTAGTCCCGATCTTAATCCGCTGGATTATGATTTATGGTCAGTTTTAGAGAGTACAGCTTGCTCTAAACGCCATGATAATTTGGAGTCCCTAAAACAATCTATACGATTGGCAGTGAAGAATTTTCCCATGGAAAGAGTGCGTGCTTCTATTGATAACTGGCCTCAACGTTTAAAGGACTGTATTGCAGCCAATGGAGACCACTTCGAATAAGCTTTTTATATTTTTAATTGTTGTATATTTATGTATTAAACTAACACACTGTAAAAGTAATATATGTTATTTGCAGTTAAAAAAATATTTTTTTTCTTTATTACAATATTTATGGCAAGACTAGGTATAAGAATAGATTAGCTTACTAGTTGACGCGGCAGACGCCCATTGGCTATGAATATTGCTCTTTTTAAGTTTTCTAATGCTTCGACAAAATTAGTTTTTTGAAGTAAAAACTTCTTTAGCGGCGTTGCGCACTTTTTTTGGAATGGGCAAAAACTTTCAAACTCGCGTCAAGACACGTGACCTGATCGAAAATTCGTAAGACACAGCGCGCTTGCGCGAATGTTCGTGTTGTCATGTTTGTGTAAGATAGCGCAATAAATAAATATTGTATTCTACCACATAAATGATAGTACTTTCATACTGATAATTAAAGCAATTCGTGCAAAATTATTTCCTAACCTCTCCAAAATATCAAAAATGAACAACGTGATAATAAATAACAAAAAAAAGTTGCATACTTTCACGCATGATGCTATAATCAAGGTAAACAGGGGTTCATTTTTATATACTTACTTAAATTTCTTATTCCAATTTAAATTTTAATAACGTTCATTAATAAAGAACATGTTATTATTATTATTACGTTAAACATTATACGCCCAAAGGTGGTCGAGAAGTGTATTAGTGTTTATCATTGTCTTTGGCATCGGATATATTTTGAATGGCTAGACCGATTTAGAAGCGAATTATTTGTTTTGGAAGCTTACGTGATCGAGATGTCTCTAAGCTACTTTACTTAGGTATAACTTTTGTAAATGGTTATTGCATGTTTTATTTTGTTGCCCGACCCGGGGATCGAACGCGGGACCTCAAGAAGTCAGTCTGACGCCGGACCGCTAGAACACAGAGGCGATTATTATGACACAGAAAAAGCAGAAGCAGAGAGAATTTTGATTATTTGCTACTAACAATATTTGGATAGAGATTCAGCTTATTCAGTGTAGTTTTCAGACTAACTCCTCGAAATGTGCAAAGCGATGTGTATTTCGTCGCTACAGCTGTGAAAAAGTTTATTTTAACTTTCGACTTCATGATTAAACTTTCACAACTTCATAAGAAACAAGTTTAAAACTTTTCTAATGAATTTTTAGTGCTATTGCATAGTTTTTCATATCATATAATAATAATATTGTAAAGAGGAAAACTTTGTTTGTTTGTTTGGTTGTAATGAATAGGTTCAAAAACTACAGGACCGATTTTAAAAATTATTTTACCATTCGAAAGCTACATTATCCACGAGTGACATAGGCTTTGTTTCATCCAAATCGGTATAGTAGAAGCCAAGTTACGCAGGCGAAGCTGCGTGAAACTGCTAGTGAAACTGCTAGTCTATATATATAAAAATCAATTGCTGTTCGTTAGTCTCACTAAAACTCGAGTACGGCTGAACCGATTTCGCTAATTTTGGTTTTCAATTATTTCTTCAAGTCCAGGGAAGGTTTAAAAGATAAGAAAAAGGAAAAAACTTATAATCAGCAATAATATAGCAGCAGAATATAAAATATCGAACTATCAGGTGGCTCTCTTGATGATGAGAGCGTTGTTGACTATAAAAACTATAGGTGTTGACTATAGGTGATACTGGTGCTTTGCTATCGTATAGTCAGGATGTCTTGCAAGTTCATCGACTAGGATACAACAATGGCGAGCACTGATGTCATAGCGTCAGGAATGGAAAAAATCGTTGTGGATTGGGTATGATTGCACATGTAGAATATCCAAATTTACAAACATCAGCGGGTGGTGTGGCTGTCACATTCCGATGAAATCCCATCCCAATGCGTGAAAATAGTGCTTCGTAGCGACACATGCTCAAATATACGGGCGTGAAGATAAATCTTAATATACCTAGTCTTGCCATAAATATTGTAATAAAGAAAAAAAATATTTTTTTAACTGCAAATAACATATATTACTTTTACAGTGTGTTAGTTTAATACATAAATATACAACAATTAAAAATATAAAAAGCTTATTCGAAGTGGTCTCCATTGGCTGCAATACAGTCCTTTAAACGTTGAGGCCAGTTATCAATAGAAGCACGCACTCTTTCCATGGGAAAATTCTTCACTGCCAATCGTATAGATTGTTTTAGGGACTCCAAATTATCATGGCGTTTAGAGCAAGCTGTACTCTCTAAAACTGACCATAAATCATAATCCAGCGGATTAAGATCGGGACTAGACGACGGCCAGTCTTCAGCTCTGATGAAGTCCGAAACGTTCGCTTCCAACCAAGACTGCGTGGACCGAGCTTTATGACCCGGCGCCGAGTCTTGCTGGAAGGACCTTACTTGGTTATTGAACATGGTGATGTTAAGGGGCTTAACTACCTTCTCAAGAATGGTATCTTGATACACTTGTGCCGATGTTTTGATACCTTTTTCACAAAAATATGGCTCAGTCACTCCTTCATAGCTAACACCCCACCAAACCATCACTGAAGTTGGATAATGTCCACGTTGCACTCTGTCGACTAATTGGGAAGCTTCCTTAGAGCTTTGAGCATAAATACGGTCATTTTGTTTGTTAAAATGTTGCTCAATTGTAAAAATTTTCTCATCCGTAAACAAAATTTTTCTGTGACCTCCCTTTGCGTACCGCTTCAGTAATTGTTTCGATTTTACGACCCTATTCTTCTTTAAATTATCAGTTAAGAAATGACCAGAGCGTCTCTTATAGGCTGCAAGTCCTAAGTCATCTTTTAAAATACGCGACATGGTTCTAGGTGCTATCTTCATTTCCCGAGATAAAATCTTTTGCTTTCGGACAGGATTTCTTCGAATTCTTTCCCTTACTGCTTTGACCACCTTTTTCGTACGAACACTACGTGGACGGCCAGATCTTTTTCTGTCACAAACAGAGGAAGTCTCATTGTACCTATTAATAGCCCGGTACACAAACATTTTACTAAAACCAAGTGTATGGAGAGTTTTAAAAATTGCATTTGGCTCCATACCTACTTTGTGTAATGCAATCACAGCGATTCGGTTCTCTTTATCACCCCACTCCATTTTAATATCGCAAAATATTGTACAATGTATTGGCGCCAAAATGAGAAAACACAATGAACAATCGTATAAAAATGACAGATTCGAAATTCGAATGTAATATTTTTTTATTTTTAAGTGTAACAGTATTTATGGCCAGACTAAGTATATATATATATATAAATCTCGTGTCACAATGTTTGTCCTCAATGGACTCCTAAACCACTTAACCGATTATAATAAAATTCGCTCACCATGTGCAGTTCGATCCAACTTGAGAGATAGGATAGCATAAATCTCAATTTATGGTAAAAAAAAATCCATCCGAGCGAAGCCGGAACGGGCAGCTGGTAAATATATAAATATCTCTGGACAAGTAATACAAATTGAATCCAATCCCAAAAGTAAGCAAATTATATGCTTGTGTCATGGGTGTTAGTCAACGATACTAATACATAGATACATAAAGAGATGCCATAATAAATTTAATAGACACCCAGACACGAAAATGAGGATATCTAAATATTCCACAAACAAATGTTTACCCCTGTCGGCAATCAAACCCGAGCCTCGCGGTTTTTCAATGTACTTAGGCGTGTACGCTAGTCACTCAACCAATGAAGCGATCAAACATACTTTCTTCTAGTTATCGTTAATTGAAAATGAATTTGTAAATACATTCCTGTCAGAAGTTAAATAGATACGGTAATGAAATTAGGCTTTTATCAACACGAACGTGGAGGGAATAATCATATTATGTTATTTGCAGAGCAGAAGTGTTACTTGTTTTTGTTAAGGTGAGTATAGACTAGAGCATTTGCTTGCAACAGAACAACGAGCCGTTCTATGACATGTTCTAGTGTATCATCCTTCATCGTCGAGCACGCTCGCCGTTGTTACAACTAAGTAGTGGTCGTTAATTGGTCAAAAATCGACGAAAAATTTTAATATCTTTTTGATAAGAGCGCCATCTTCATTTTTCAAGTCCAACTATTAAACTGTATCTTTTATCGTTATCATCAATATATTTGTTTGTGTGTGTCAAATGCATGGTAGTGTGGGTAATTCTCAATACAAACTACTTAACTAGAATAGTTACGAGTAGTGCGCCATCTGTGATATTTTATCATTATCATGAATATATTTGTTTGTATGTGTCAAATGCATGGTAGTGTTGGTAATGTTTTATTTATGTATTTAATGTTTACTTTATAAGCATTATTATTGAAAAATATAAGCATTCTGCACTTTTCCTGCACATAAACTATTGAGCGTTCGCGCAATTTTCGTAAAGAGCGGCCCAAAGTTTTGGCATCACGTATTAATATATAGATAATAATTGTAAAAACTACCGATTGTATAGGTGTAACATTTCACCGAGCCTTTGCACGAGCGCAGGCGATGAGTGGTGTAGGGTGATTAATTAGATTGTCTTCTATTGTAAATGTTTATTTCCCATCATCATCTTTGTCTAGTTTTCTTCCTTCTTTTAATATAATCCATCAAGATATCACCTCTGTGGTCTAGCGGTCCAGGTATTTGAATTGACTTCATGAGATCCCGGGTTCGATTCACGGGTCGGGCAACAAAAAGAAAAAGTGGTTTTTCCAGTTTTCTAATAAAAAAATGTTATTTAGAGTTGAATATGTGCCCGGTTGGCGATAGGCTTGCCACCTATCACATTGTGGGGCTTAGTGTATTCGGCTGGGTGCCCTGGTTGTGCCTCGGCCTACCACTTCGGGAATATGGGCGTGACACTCTTACTTTTTTCATCAAGATAAACGCAACACACGCAACTTGTAGGTCTGACATTTCAAGGAAGAATGAACACAAGGTACAAAATAATATTAGGTACCGGTAATGTTTCGTAAATGCACTCGCTGCAAGCATTACACAGAGCACAGGAACGTTACAATATTTATGGAAATTGCGAGAAAATGCACTAGTCTACACTCACCTTTATTGGTGTTGACGCTCAACTTTTGATTAATTCACACTGTTTCTCCTTTCAGTGCCATAAATAGCAATACTATGTACTACTATGTACCTGTGTACCAATAAATTAACAAATATCGTTGGAAAAATTACACAAATTGATCTAACCCTAAAGTAGCTTAAAAATGTGGATGTTTTGATACTAAAACAAAAAATACTAAAATAGATACTCTGGTAAATAAATAAATTAAATAAACACCAGAAACGTAAATACGGATATCTACCGTATTATTAATAAACATGGACTAAGGTAGGTGCAAAAGTAGTTTGATATTATAGTCGTGATATAGACTATTGTAATAGATTGTAATAGATACTGAATTACTATTTTTAAGATACTACTTTTAGTACTTACTCCATGTTTATAAATAAGACGGCTACCGTCGTAAACGTGAACTAACGTGGGAGTAAAATTTGGTCAATATTATAGTCTGTGTAACATTGTAATAGAGACTAAAATACTAGGTTGAACCCTTGAGTACTTTACTCCGTTTTTATTAATATGACGGCTAATGTTGATCATACAAGTGCTAGCCCCCGTCGGGAGTCAAACCTGAGTGTCATACTTGTCGGTGGACGTATTAGATAACTGAAGAATCCTCGTAGATGGTTAGTCCACGAGACGACCTTGGAGAAGAGAAAGTCTTCTTTTTAAAGGTTTAAATTTGAAGGGAAAGTTTTCAAGGCAATTATACCACTACTGAATATTTAGCAGATAAGAGCGCTTGAGATTAATTGCACCTCATACCAATCTATATATATAGAAACCAATTGCTGTTCGTTAGTCTCGCTAAAACTCGAGAACGGCTGAACTGATTTCGCTAATTTTGGTTTTGAATTATTTGTTCAAGTCTAGGGAAGGTTTAAAAGATAAGAAAAATTAGTCACAAGTCCTCAATAAAAGTCATTTCAGGGTCTTGAGTAAAGCGGTGGCCTCATTACTCAAGCTCATATAGTGAGATTTGTTGGCAACGAGGAAAGACACGATACGCTAATTTCTTTATGACTGTGCACTTTCACTTAACAAAATTGTACAACATGCCACAAAAATTGACTAATATCACTTAATAATGAAAAAACTGGGACCATCTTTTCTCTCGATAGCGCCAAAACTGAAGCAACTAGTTAAATTTTTTTATGTAACGAATAAAAACATGTAGTTTTTATGTAAAAACTACATGTTTTTATTCGTTTAAGGCTTGTTTGTACCACAACTACAACAATACACCACAACACACATGTAGTCAAGCCCAATTTCGTATCGAATATAAACAGTAGAATTTACACGGACCCTATTCTGTGGCTATTATTAAAAACTTTAATACTGCAAACCAAATGGCTACCAAATCGCAACTCTTTATGTTGCCCGACCCGGGAATCGAACCCGGGGACATCTTGAAGTAAAGCCTAACACAAGACCGCAAGATCAAAGAGGCGAGAAGGGGAGGGGAAGATAATAGAATTCCTTCTTTCTTTGCTCGATTGCTCTCTTCGAGACAATACTTTAGCACTTAGGCTATTTCAATTTATATTCAAAATATCCTATTATCTAATTTTACGTCACATTTCCTATAATTTTCTCTTTTCAACTTCAGTCGATTACAGTATTTTCATCAAAATATATCACATCTGCGTCATCCTACACCGAATTAGTCCTGGGACATACAGCTTCAATTAATGAGATTTCAGAATTTGGCGATATTTTATCAATTTATATCAAATTATTTGAACATATTCTAGAAGCTGCTTAAAATTTGAAACATGTTTTTCACGCCCATATCCCATAGCCGTTTGAGCGTGAAAGTCCATACTCACAAACTTTCGCATTTATAATATTATTAGTATTTTCCAATAGGTTAATGTTTTAACTTGGGTTTCAACGTGTTCCAAATTAAGTTTTCTACATCGTCTTCTCACAATATATAAGTTACGCGACATGTTATTTGTTCACGATAGACACCTAAACTACTAAACCGACTACAATCAAATTATACACTGTATGCAGTTTGATCCAACTTAAAAGATAGGATAGCTTATCTTAATTTATTGTTGGCAAAGCAGCGACTAACAAGCTAGTAAGTTTATATATATTTTTATCTGTAAAAAGAAAAAAAACACTATTAAGTATAATTCAAAAACCACAAGTCGGATCATGATAAAACTAATATGGACCACCTCGGAATAACGGCCTATCTTTCTAATCGGTTAGCTATTACCCGAGTAACCATATAAAAAAAACACAGTCGAATTTAGAACCTCCTCCTATTTTGAGTTGGTTACAAATATACGTCATTGATAGAAGATTTTAAGACGAATATAGTGAGTTTTGACAAATGGAGTCAACATGAGACATCTATCATGAAATAAAAAGGCGGGTTGCACTCCGGGAGTGCCAGCAGAAGTGAAAACTTGAATATTGACATTGTGCATTTTTGATATTTTGGAATGGTTAGGGAATAATTTTGTACGAATTGCTTTAATTATCAGTATGAAAGTACTACCATTTATGCACAAATATTATTTTCATATCAATAACCTGCGATTGGCTTAACAAAACGACAAAAGATGGCGCACTATTTATAAACTTTAGTAGTTGGTCTTGAGAAATGAAGATGGCGTTCTTATCAACAAGATAATAAAATTTATTATGGTTGAGTTTCGACTAATGGGCGACCACTAGTTTGTATGAAAATTGTGAACAGCGCCTCTGTTGGTTACTAGGAGAATCACACTCTTAGACTAAAATTGCCATAGATTTCGACACATAACTTACCGAACGTAATCCATACCAACTCATGGTAAAGGCTCTGGTGGTGCTGGAGTAAACGATACAAGTACCTATGTAACAGTTGTCAAGAATGTACCTTTAAAAAATATTGAATGGTATAGAAAATATGTATGTTGCAGTGAATCTATACTAATGCTGTAAATGCGAAAGTCTGTCCGTTACACTTTCACGGTGAAACTGCGGGATCGATTTTGATGAAATTTGATTTCAAATAGACTACCTTTTTTAAAAAAATCAGCCCCTAAACGACTGTAATAAGGAAAGTTTTTTTTGTAAATCTATTCGACGATGACAAAGTCACA
This sequence comes from Calephelis nemesis, assembly GCA_002245505.1. Taxonomy (NCBI): domain Eukaryota; kingdom Metazoa; phylum Arthropoda; class Insecta; order Lepidoptera; family Riodinidae; genus Calephelis; species Calephelis nemesis. The sequence continues at coordinate 451,427 of NJDD01001023.1, forward strand.
GGTAACTTTTGAAAATGACTACTATATTTAATTATACATGTATAACGCTTAGCTATTTCTCCTCCATAATGACTATCATATTCCGGTACGGAGGTAAGGCTAGCTGGTACATTTGAACAAAAGGTCTAACACCCCGGCCGTAGAACAAAAACGTAACATCTATGGTGTCTAAGGCCACGGTTCTCCTCTCACATCCTGCTAATATCATAAATTCGAAAGTTTGTGAGAATGAATGTTTGTTACTCTTTAACGCACAAACTGTTAAACGTATTTAGATGAAACTTTAAAGGAATAAAGTTTATACATTAGAATAACATATAGGCTACAATTTACTATAAATAGGTAAATTGCTATTCGGAAAAGATATTACGGGACGGTAAAAGAGGCAGGAATAAAGTTTATAATATATAAGTTAGGTAAGTATCGCCTCTGTGGTCTAGTCTTCCGGTATAGGACTTAATTCCATAAGGTCCTAGGTTCGATCCATGGGTCCAGCAGCAAAAAAAAATGTTTTTTTTTTAATTTTCTAATAAAATAACGTTGGTCGGGATTTGACATGTACTTAGTTACTTTTTATAAAAATAAATATCAATTGTTATTCGGGAAAAGACGCGAGTGCAAACTAGTTCAGAAATAAATAACACGAGTCACACATTAGTCTTAGTCACAAACTTTAACTTAATAACGTTATAAATTACAACTATCTCATAACTTACAACTACTCTCCATCTGCTAGGCTAAAAGTATTAGCGTTAACGTTAACATACGTAAAGTATTCAACAAGTAGTTAGAACGTTATTCTCGGCATAATGACCGCTTTACACGCTCGTGTAATCTTAGCGTATCGAAAAATTATTCAAATGTGTTCATGTGGTATTATCAGATATATTTGAGCAACGTCGTGTCAATGATTTGAACTTTTACCCTCCTTTTTATAGGTAATACTATAACATTATCATAGGAATGTGAAACTGACAACATAAAGACGTGTTTACTATCTGTTCCACGAAATATATCACGTTTATTTATTTTTTGCAACAATATTGCCTTTTTTATTGTACAGGAAGATATTTTTATGAACTTACTGTACTATAATTATTGTAATAATTTGTGCAGTTCGTTGTTAAAAAAATGTTTTTATACGTTTAAAAAATAAAATATTTATAATGTCTCAATTGAGATAGGTCACTTTTAAAATTTGAATTTAGAGTAAATGAAAATCTGTTAAATTGATTTCAAAAATACTTTTTGCATAGCTTACACAATATTCACGCCCACATACTCGCACAGCTAGGCAGAGGTACAACCAGGACAACCACGGCTAGCCGAAGACACTGTCATACATGTGATAGGTAGCAGGCCTATCGTCAAACAAGTTTCATGTCAAATCCCGAGCAACGTTATTTTATTAGAAAATTTAAATAAAGACATTTTTTTGCTGCTGGACCCGGGGATCAAACCTGGAACCTCATGGAATCAAGTCCTATACCGGAAGGCAAAACCATGATAGTTATATACTTGCATTTTATTTTAAAGTTCACAACCTCGCTACTAAATGTACATATACGTAAATATACATACGATGATGTACATATATGTTTTGATTATTGCGCAGAAAATTTGACACTTTATCATTTTAAACTATACAATAATTATAATGAAAATACCCACAAAAATATTTATGACATCCGGTAATCGTAAAGACGGGAGGTAGTAACGTTTAAACAAAGACTTCTTATGGCATAAGACAGCGAACAAGCACATGTATTTCCTGATGGTGAGAGATAACCGTGGCCTATAGACACCATAGATGTTATGGTGCGTCGCTTTGCTGTAGCCGGCTGCCGGGATATTAAGCCTATTGTGCAGAAACTGACATTATCGCAGTAGGAATAGGTATGACGGTGGTTCCATATTCCACAGCAATCTAGCACCGGTGGCCCCGTTGGTAATGACTTGTTCAACGTATACTAGCCTCTTACGAGTTGCCTGACAGGGAGGCAGACCGTCTATTCTATAAAAGGGACCTGGTACCATGAGCGCATGGAGAGCATTACCATGAACGCTTAGAGCACTATTATTTCTATTTTCCATTTTGCTAAATCTCTTTTATAAGCAACTTTATGGTATTTTCATAAGGTTGTCTTTCTCCGATGACAGTATCGTATTATTACTAGTACCTAATTATTAGTATTATTGAAATAATACTGTTTTAAGAGCTTGTGGTAACTCCCCTGGACATACATGGGGAGATTTGCAATGTTCATTAGAAACTGAAATAAATCCTTAACTGCCACAAATTCAAATTTAAGGTAATTAGAATGAACATCCCGTTGAGTAAAAGTTTAAGACTAGGATATTTGCGCAACGCTAGCAGTCAGCGGTACCTCAACCAGCGTATGCTGATTTTGTTAAATAATATACCTTACATAATGTGGCGTTACAAAAAAAAGCAGTTATTGAATTTTCTTCAAAATGTCGTTATCTAGTTTACAGCACTTTAATGTAGCTTAGATAAATTTCACTATTATTATAAATACGAAAGTTTTTAAGAATGGATGGATGTTTACTCTTTCACGCATCGACTACTTAACAGATTAACAGTAATACAGTTTATACGTACAATAACAATAATTTAAAAAAAAAATTTGGCATGCGGGCGAAGCCGTAAGTGAAAACTACTTTCAAGTAAAACCCAAAAAAGTATTAACAACTCATTATTTTCGTAATTTTTATAATCCAGTGAAATTACAAGTATCGTGTTTTGAGTCTTTCATATTGTGTTCTAGTCTACATTAAGTATTTTTCTCAGAAAAAACAAGTCATATATTCGATGGATAAAATTAAATGAAAAAATAGGTGATTTCGAATATCCTGGCCTTAAGTTAAAAAGATCCAATTACAAGGTTACGTAAAAAACGTTATAGAAGTCGAAACTTTTTAACGTCTTTGATTAATTTTTATCTTCCTATCACACCTTGTTAAAAACTTGGGAGAATTAATAAAGGTAAGATTTTCGGCCCACAAGTATCTCTGAAGTTGAACGATACAAAAATTTAATAACGGGATTTCAGCTGTGTTTTAAAATGTTTGCTCTTGTTCATTTATTGAAAGACTGATACAATAAGAGAAACCACCACCACTTGTAAAAGACGAAAAATGAATAAAGCAAGATGAAGATGTAGGTAGGTATAAGCCTGTGCTCTGTGTCTATTTCGCCTCTATTATGCTCTACTAGCGGCCCGCTCCATGAAATATACATGTAAACCTTCCTCTTTAATCACTATCTAATCACAAACCGCATCAAAATCCGTTGCTTAGTTTTAAAGATTTAAACATACAAAGGGCAGAGGAAACGACTTTGTTTTATACTATGTAGTGATGCTTAAAATATGGGATTGTTACTATAGCTGTTTAGATATGTTCAGTTTGTGCAAGTTCCCATGAGAACTATAGGTTGCGGGTTGCCATCTCCTTGTGGGCTTTTTTTCTGTCAAGTGTCAATACACGACCAATAACTAATATTCAAAAACAACAAATAATATAAAATATATATTATAAATGCTCAAGTTTGTATGTATGTTTGTAACTCCTTAACACACAGAGGATAACTTGGATTACCACACAGGATATCTTTTATCCCAAAAAAATGTTCCTGTGGAACCATTAAGCCTATCACATACGTAGCTAGAATATATATATTAATATTAACTATAGCAAGACATATTACAATATATTTCCTATACAAATATTCAAGCGACCGCACACGCAACTATAATATTATATTTTTTCTATGAT
>NJDD01001023.1:455436-465756 GCA_002245505.1 Calephelis nemesis
ATTTCTATGACGCCACTAACGAATATATTATCGCATATTAATACATATATTACAGCGCGGGATATAACCACGCGGCAACGCCGCGGACAACAGCTATTTTTTTTTAATTCTAAATTATAAGGGACTTTTACCCTGCAGGGCATGTCAGTCATAAAGCAATAATCAAACACCCTTAGAACCCGTCCATTTGTAAAATCATTAATGTCCCGTTTTTTTTTCAAGAAATGAGCGTTTGTTCAGCGTGTAAGTTTTCAGTGCATTGGAGTTTATATAGGGCCTTATAGATATTATATTTTCTTACAGATAACATTCTATTTTTATACAAAACTCAAGCATTTTTAAAATAAAAGGATGAAAACAAACTTCGCTTTTAGAATACATAACTAACAGGAGTAGACCATAGTCATGTTTAGTTAGGTTTGGCAGGGTATTATCCGGGTACGAACACAAAGTAGGTACGGGTGCGGCAAATACGACTTACCCTCTTGTCATCAAACAAAAATTTTGATTTGATATATTTATTGTAAATAGATATATTAGTATTATCATTATTAAGTATACATAACTTTTAACTACTAGTCGGATTGTGATAAAGTTTGTATGGGACTATCCCGAAATTACGACCTACCTTTTCAAAAAAGAGTTATTTAAATCGGTTTATCATTGGCCCAGTAACTGCGAAACAAACAAAAAAAATACTCAAGTCTCCTCTTTTTGGAGTCGCTTAATACCTAACTTCTCGCTAGTTATTTAACTAGCCTTTATACGTTTTATCTGGTTCTTTAATAATTTTACTGCATTAAAACTGCGTAAATAATAAATAAAGTATTTTCCTTGATCATTTCCATCATAACATTTAAACTTGGTATCAAAAAGGACCACCTCGAAAGTTCGTTCTTTCAAGTAAAAAAGAATTTTTAAAATCAACAACTAAAAAAATTAAGGAGTTGAAAAGGAGTTTTTAATTTTAATTGGCCTTTAATCTTCCGATTAGGAAAACGACCTTACGTGTACTTCAAAAATTCCTAATTGTTGGTCAAAATTCAAAGGCAGTTGCGGAATTTAATTGAATTTCTTATACAAACAAATCAAACCTTGCTTTTTCTAAAGGGTGGCAATTTCGCAGTCAACAATTAATTACTTTAAGTTTTCCTATATACAGCGAGTTCGACCAATAAAACCTTGATTAGAATGTACAAGCAAGCTGAAGGTCTGGCCGAATATAGATTTGTTTTTTTTTTAAATATATTTTTTAAGGTTATTTGCCCCTTTCTGGGGCCGGCTCACACGTTAGTATTTTGCCATTCGTCAAGTAAAAATTTGCATCAAATTTTATATAAATTATAATTAGTCATCAGTCATAAGTCGTCAGTAAGTCATGTCAGGCTCTTGAGTAATGCGGCGGCCTCATTACATAAGCTCATGTAATGAGTTTTGGCGGCAACGAGAAAATACACGATACGCTAATTTATTCACGATTATTTCATTTGTGCACTTTCACTGAACAAAATTGTACAAAATGCCACCAAAATTGACTAATTTCACACAATGTCATCACGAAATTCAATAATTATGAAAAAACTTCGACCACCTTTTCTCTCGATGTCGCCAAAACTCCTAATTAATTCTTATACAGTCATTAGTCACTATTTACAAAGTCACGTCAGGGTCTTGAGTAAGTTGGTGGTCACTTTACACAAGCTTACTTTGGGAGATTTGGCGGCAGCGAGGAAATTCACGATACATTAATTTCTTCATGATTATTTCATTCTGCACTTTCACTGAACAAAATTAATCTAATTCCCACCTAAATTAACCAATTTCACTCAATATTAATTCAATAATTATGAAAAAATTACGGCCGTCTTCATTCACGATGGCGCCAAAACTCAATTATTCTTATTATTATTAGTTAATTTGCCCCCTTTCTGAGGCCGACTAAGACCTTTAGGTCATGCTGTCATGTTAAGTCTTATTAACTGTAACAAGTCACTAAATACAAAGGCACGTCAGGGTCTTGAGTAAAGCGGTGGCTTCGTTACTCAATCTCATCTAGTGAGATTTTGCGGCAGTGAGGAAATACACAATATACTAATCTCATCATGATTATTTCATTTGTGCATTTTCACTGAACAAAATTGTACAAAATGCCACCAAAATTGACTAATTTCAATATAAACACGAAATTCAATAATTATGAAAAAATTACGACCATCTTCTTTCACGATGGCGCCAAGACTCTTGTTTTTTTAAATTAATTTACACCCTTTCTGTGGCTGACTAATACCTTTTGGCCATGTTGTCATATCTTCTGTATTAGTAATTATTTTTAACAGTCATAAACATACAAAGTCATGTTATGGTCTTAAGTCTCAGATTCGTTTTTCGATACACTTATCATAATCATCAGCGGTGCCACTTTTTAAATAGATAAAATTTGTCTCTAAATATATAATTGTCTCTAAATATGCTAAAAATGCGCTAAATGACACATTCAATTGTTCAAAAAATGTCAGCTTTTAAATCATCTTGACATGTGGATTAATGATTTTTGAGGAAAAAAAGGTATGTGTGCGATTCACCCACGATAGAAGTAAAACTTCAGTAAATCGACAAAATAATTTGATGAACATATATTTGTGTCTCTTACCTGTCGCTTTTCCGTTGCACCCGTTTTGAAATCACGATTCTAAAGAAGTTTCACTTCAAAAGGGGTTAGTTTAGAATACTGTAGCATGATAATTTGTTAATGTAAAAACTGTTAGCGATTAGTACAAACCCAAGGTCTTCTCACTGCGAAGTATTTTTTAAGCGGAATTGCCAATGTCATTAAAAAAATTAAATCAAACTTTTGGTTAGTTTGTACTACATACACTTTCAAATATCGTTAACTAGCCGACCCGGCAAACTTCGTATCTCTTAACACTTACAGCTACTAACAGTTTATAGGAATTTAGGCAAAGTTTTTTAATTTTCTCTGCAATTTTCACATTTTTTGAAAAAATCAATAAAACCCTACAAAAAATATTTGCAGTATTGGTTCATCCGGTCAACCGTGATGCGATAAACACGCGATCATCATCATCATCCTAGAATTTTCTGCAGCCAACCCAAAAAATTAAGATATGAAAACAAAGTGGAAGGCATTGTGAATTAATGTGTGTAAATGGGGAATTAAGAACACAACCAAATAATTCTATAATTTAAAATTAAACATTAGGCTAGATGAAAAAAAACTTTGAAAACAATTAGGTATAAAATATTTTTGTAAATGTAAAAGTTATGAAACTAGGAAGTTGCACTAACACCGACTGAGACTGTGACGTCACGTCGCTCGTTTTGCACAACTCAATAGTTACTTTTTTTATATTTTTTTAAAATCGTAGAAATTCAACTGAAGCACAGGATAAGTACTAAAATCCAAAATACCCTACTATTTATATACAAATAAAAAACATTTTTTCAATATATTGGGAGGCAAACAAGCAGACGAATTTCCTGATGGTAAGAAACCAAAGAAGACATCAAAGGTGGTAATGGTGCATTGCCAACCTGAGGCTGGGATATTAGGCCTCGATCAAAAGTAAGTTTACCGGCTACCTTACCCTACAAACTGGAACACGCCACGACGTTATGGTGGCAGGAATAGGTAAGGCGGTAGTACCAATCCGGGTGAGTCGCTGCGAACCTCTAATGCTAATGACGGTAAGCCTATGATCGCCTTTTACGAGCTGCCTGGCAGGAAGGCAAATGGTCTATTCTGCAAAGAAGCCTGAATCAGCACAGGGCAGGTGTCGGTTTCCAAAATTTCGCAAAAAATAGCAAATGTACAAATATTTTACCTATTCCTATTTCGTATCAAGCAAATTTTGACTAAATTCTATTAACAATTTAAACTCGATTTATTTATTTGTGGAATTTGATACAACTCAAACACACAACTGTATTTACATTCAATTTAGGCCAGGTTCAAACTGCACACAATATATAGCAATTACAATTTCCCAGGAATAATTATTTCCATTTTAATTAAACTTCAGAAAATAGCAGCCATCAAACTCCTATTTCCTTAGAAATGTGTTATTAATAAATAAACAAATGCTATATTTTTTTACATACAGATTTTACATAGTACTGTTAGTAGGAGCCCTCATTAATCGACTTTGAAAATCGGAGGAGGTAATATGTTCGACTTCTATATATATTTTTAAGTATATTATTCGGTTTCTCCAAATTTTAAAGACAGAAAAAAAACATTCCAGACAGGATTTAAACCTGTATCGTTTCGCCTCAAGCCGAATGCTCTATCTATTTGAGCTACTAAGGATTTAAATCCTGTAGTGAAATTTCTATTTCCTTTCTTTACCGTTTACGCGAGTACCTTTTACTTTTTTTTTTTAATTTGTAGAAAAGTAAAAAAAAGTGAAGTATCTTCACGCACATATCCCCGAAGAGGTAGGCATAGCCAAAACCAGGGCTCCCACGGCTAGCCGAAGACACCAAGTCCCACGACGTAATATATCCAATCTCAAGCAAATTTTTTTTTTAGAAAATTGGAAAAACTACATCTTTTAATCCTTTTTTAATTTGAAAGACCGTACCTACGTATGATGAAATTCTGATGAATGATGAAAAATGTATGTTTAATTGTATATTTTATCGGATTAGCCGTGAAAGCGTAGCAGACATACAGACAGGCAAACTTTCGCATCACTACATGGTATAGAACAAAGTCGCTTTTTGCTTTCTGTCCCTATTTATATTTAATCTTTAAAACTAAATAACGGATAAAAATTATCCCATGTGTTAATCCAAGTTACCCTCTATGTGTGTGTAAAATTTCATAAAAAATGGTTCAGTAGTTTTTGCGTAAATCAGTAACATTAAAACATTCAAATTTTCGTATGTATAATATCAGTAGAATACAGCTCATTAAACAAAATAAATAACTATGGCTGTTTCTGGTGGGCTTTACCTCTGGCTATTTCACATAGGAATACAGACAAGAATATACCTACAGTGCTACTATTTAACACTTTTAACACTTATTATTTAACACGGCTTCATACTTTTTACTCTTTTCACACTTTATACCTTTATTTTTAAATTGGCTGACCTAATCTAAATTTAAGAAAAACGATTAATTATGTGTAATAAAAATTCTATAGAGATATCTTCAAAATACATTAGGATTTCCGAAGCTTGACGAATATAGCCGAAGCACATAACTTATATTACTACTTATAGTACTACTGGGGGTTACCATAAACTCTTAAAACAGTATAATTTCAATAATACTAATTGTCGTCGGAGAAAGACAACCATATGAGGTATACCATAAAGTTGCTTATAAAGGCGAACATTTAGCAAGAAGGAAATAGTACTGCTATAAGCATTCATGATAGGGCCCCTGTACTTACTATTGATAAACTGTTTTTCAATAGCTAAAAAATAAATAAATATCTCTGGACAATTTACACAAATTGAACCTAATCCCAAAGTAACCAAATTATAACCTTGTGTTATGGATGTTAGTCAACGGTACTAAAACATAGAAATACCTAAATATATACCAAAATAAATTTAATAAACACCCAGACCCGGAAATGCAGACATGTAAATGTTCATCACACAAATGCCTGCCCCGTCGGGAATCGAACCCGAGCCTCGCAGTTGATCGGTGTAGTCAGGCGTGTACGCTAGCCACTCGACCAACGAGGCGGTAAATTCTCTTCACAAGAACAAACAAGTATTAGACAATAATGATCATTAACAATAGTTTACACATTAACCCGCCATTGGCAAGGTGAGTTTCCAAGTTAAACATTAAAGTCATCAATCAACTGTGCAACCTGATAAAGGAGTTACTACGATCGAAAGAAGTTCTCAGGATTTATTAGTCTTGATACCAATCGAAGACAAGCATTAGATAAATGATATTCTTTAATGGGGGTAAGACAGCGACTGCATGGTTCTTCTCATGGTAAGATTCAATCGTCGCTTATAGACATCATATGTGTGACGTTGTCCCGTCACAGGCGTTTTAGGCCTAAACATTTTTTTATGATATTGGAAGGCAAACAAGCAGACGGATTTCCCTGGTGATGCCAAAGGTGATAATGGTGCGTTGCCAAAATGAGGCCGGGATGTTAGGCCTCGAGCAAAAGTAAGTTTACTAGCTACCTTATCTTCCGAACTGGAACACATCAACGGCAAGCGCTGACGGTTTGGCGGCAATAATAGTTAAAGCGTTGGTTCCAATCCAGGGGAGTTGCTGCGAAACCTATTTCTGCCGCCATAACATCAGTCCTAGCTGTTGACCTGTTCCGATGCGAACGGTAAACTCACTTTTGCTCGAGGTCTAACATCCCGGCCTCAGGTGGGCAACGCACCATTACCACCTTTGGTGTCTCTTGATGACGTGAATTTTTTACCATCAGGAAATCCGTCTGCTTTTTTGCCTTCCAAAGTCATATAAAAAAAACTTACACTTACCTAACCTAAAGAGGTTGCCGTAGAAATGTAAGCAAAAACATTTAAACCGGGCAACAAAAACGTAGTAAATGGGTATTTTACATTTTCTAATAAAAATAACATTGAACGGGATTGGACATGTGCTCCGTTTGCATAGGCTTGTGGGACATAGTGTCTTCGGTTTTTTCGTGGGTGCTCTGGTTGTGCCTCTGTCTACATATACCGTGATATGGGCGTAAAAGTATTTACTTTTAACAATTAAAAATATTAAAAGCTTCAAAATATTTCGAGAGATCGTTCGAGAGATAATAAATGTTACATCCTAAAGAAACTTTTCCCCGTGTTGGTCCGGGCTCCTTTGCTGAATAGACCATCTGCCTTCCTGCCAGGCAGCTCGTAAAAGGCGAGCATAGGCTTACCGTCACCAACACCGTGACATCTGACTAGGTGGTATAGTTTTGCAGCGACTCACCCGGATTGGTACCACCGCCTTACCTATTCCTGCCGCCATAACGTCATGACGTGTTCCGGTTCGGAGGGTAAGGTAGCCGGTAAACTTACTTTTGCTTGAGGCCTAACATCCCGTCCTCAGGTTGGCAACGCACCATTACCACCTTTGGTGTCTCTAGGGGGCGTGAATTTCTTACCATCAAGAAATTCATCTGCTTGTTTGCCGTCCAATATCATAAAATAAAAAAAAAAAATAACTTCAAGAAAAATCTTAGAAAATGATTTTACTCTCCCAAGGCAGCCATTAATCTTGACCGATGCAGACTCATCAGTATCTAATCAATCCCAGTCAACCTTTGATTTATTGAATGATCCCAGTATTCAAATATTAGTTTTGTTTAATTCCTTATATTTTCTTTTCAATTCGACAGGTAACATATATTTAACATATTTTACCCAGTGATGGTCCGGGTTCCTTTGTAGAATAGACCATCTGCATTCCTTGCCAGGCAGCTCGTAAAAGGCGAGCATAGGCTTACCGTCACTAACACCGTGACATCTGACTAGGTAGTGGAGTTTAGCAGCGACTCGCCCGGATTGGTACCACCGCCTTACCTATTCCTGCCACCATAACGTCATGACGTGTTCCGGTTTGGAGGGTAAGGTAAGGCGGTAAACTTACTTTTGCTCGAGGCCTAACATCCCGGCCTCAGGTTGGCAACGCACCATTACCACCTTTGGTGTCTCTAGGCAGCGTAAATTTTTTAACATCAGGAAATCCGTCTGCTTGTTTGCCTTCCAATATCATAAAAAAACACAGAGTAGTGCAATTTAATGATTATGATGTGAAACTTCTTCTCTGACGTATTAAAGAAATTTGCTCACATTACTCTATTACTTTCATTGACGTCTAATTACTATTCATAAAAAAACCACTGTATATTATTGCCAAATTTTATCTTGCGATCTTCACGATTTTTGTTTTTACGAAAAATAATACCTTACAGAAGTTTCACTTTCTTCGTTTACACACACATTTTTCATTTTGTAAATAATACCTCAAACATGGTCTCTTAAATTTAACGTTAATTGTTTATTGAGTGAGCCATACTTGATTATTGATATTAAATATAATTATATCGAAATTATCAATGAAAATTTGTTTTGGTCAGTTTTTCTACAAGAAAAATATTTGTGTGAGTATTTTTAAGTTTCAAATTATGACACATTTTTCTTTCAAGATGGATTCGTACATTATGTTTTTAAAACAATGTATTTCCTTTCTGAATATAATAAGATTGTAAAATAGTAAACAGCTTTAGTTTTTTGTCAATGTAAACCCATAAAAGAAACTAAACTAGACACTGCCTAAAATTGGTATTTAACATGCTACATGTGCATGCATGCATGTTATTAATTATGGATCCAGTTTTATACAGTGTTTAGTAAAACATGTATTCAACTATTTTTTTGTTATAAGATAAATAATATAAATCATGACGTAATTATGTACGCAAACGCAAAGTAACCCATGACCTAAATTTATTTTTATGTTCCTTATGAAGTTATGATTGCAGAGCAACGATGCAAATTATAATATACAGATCCTATGCAATTACCATTAGCTTTATATCTGCTTCAGTCCATACACCCATAAAATTATATGACGTTTGTATCATAAAACACATCGTATAAAGAAAATAATAAGGATATAGTCAATACCTTTTTTATGGAACATGTATAATGAACCTGATGGAATGTGATCTCTCGACCACCTACAAGTCGTAATCAAACTTGGCAGTTACGCTGCTGACCTTTAAGAAATGTTTTTATTGACCCTAGTCATATTGTTTTTGAATGGTGATCAACTGGGTCTACAAAATGTAAGGCAGTGGTGCCTATACTTTATGCTGTGAAGATCGACTTGAGTAAAAGTTAGGGGCTTAAGATCGACAGTTTTTTTGTGTATTTTTTTTATCATCTGTTGACTATTAGTAATAATAACACGTATTTATATAATCATTTATTTTTATGGTAATCATGAGAAATTATTAGCAGTTTTACATAGTTTCGTACTATTTACACACATTTGTAGATAAAAAATATTCGAAATTCGAAAATAAAATCTTGTAGATACTAATTGGCTTACCCTTTAAGATCGACCGTGGAATCACTTGATGCGATCGATTGGAATCGACCGGTCGATCGCAATCGACCGTTTGGGCACCACTGTTGTAGGGTTATGTTTTAAACACAACAAAACACCAATAATGTATCTGTAATGTAATGAAACCACTATCTAGTGAAGTTCATGAATGTAAAACTCTATTTTCTTTCAAAACACAAATGAAGGAATATTTTCTTGGGGTTTAAGCTCATTTAGTTATATTTTAGTGTTTATTATGTTTTGTATGTATATGGATTAAAAAGTTATATTTAGCATAGGTTTTTACACCAGGTCTACTTATTTCATTTTATGTTTTTCTGTAACGGGTTGGATAGAAGAAATTTCTTTCATTAGAGATAAGGTGTGCCTTTCTGTTTACTTTTTTTTGAGTCTTAAGTTTTTTTTGTAATTTCTGTTGTGTACAATAGTTTATAATAGTAATAACTTACGCCAACTGCTTGAATTTATTTCTCAATTAATTAACCCGTGTTCGTCCGGGCTCCTTTGCAGAAAAGACCATCTGCCTTTCTTGCCAGGCAGCTCGTAAAAGGCGAGCATAGGCTTATCGTCACTAACACCGTGACATCTGACTAGGTGGTAGAGTTTCGCAGCGACTTGCCCGGATTGGTACCACCGCCTTACCTATTCCTGCCGCCATAACGTCATGACGTGTTCCGGTTCGGAGGGTAAGGTAGCCGGTAAACTTACTTTTGCTCGAGGCCTAACACCCTGACCTCAGGTTGGCAACGCACCATTACCATCTTTGGTGTCTCTAGGCGGCGTGAATTTCTTACCATCAGGAAATCCGTCTGGTTGTTTGCCTTCCTATAACATAAAAAAGAAAATTAATCTGGGATACTATCATTAGGTTTTAGGACTTGATTTGGGACGGTGAGATTACCTCGAAAATAATAATATTCTTTCGAATTAAACCGTAATGAATATTTACTTGCAAATATTTCATAATAATTTGAAAATACTTAAATATAACTACGCTTTTTAACGCTGTTGTGTTTAAATGATCTAGCTGATTCGGCATTAGCCATTTTCATTTTAGAGACTATTTTCGTAGAAAGAAATAAATGTATTAAGGTGGGCCACACTCATCTTAGGGGGACGAAATATAGATAACAACCTATTCTCAAACCTATTGAGTGTGCAAATTTCATCAAACACATACACAGACACACACACACACACACACACACACACACACACACACACACACA
>NJDD01001023.1:465793-599542 GCA_002245505.1 Calephelis nemesis
TGTCCCACCCACACACAGTATTATTATAATTTTCGTCATCGCATAAGTAGAATAATGGTGCAAGAAAAACCTTACTTAAATAAAGTTTTTTACCACGTAAGAGGACAAAATATGACCCATAGAAAAAGAAAATCATAAGCTATTCAAACCGTCTTTCACACTAATCTTCAAAGGTTGTCGAGAATTTCTATAAATAGGTTTATATAAATGTTTATAATTTGTAAGCTTATTTTGACGAAGTAAATAGTTTAGTAACCATTATTTGGTGGTTTATTTGTTACACAAGCAGAGGCTTAACCAAACATTGGTTATATTCAGACTCGTCTTATGTGTACTTCATTTAAAACCGACTACGAAAAAGGAGGAGGATACAAAATTTATTAATAACTGAAAGGAGAATTCTTACCTATATGACGGAAAAAATAATATCTTATCTCAAAAGGTCCTATGATAAAGGAATGAAGGAGAACCGACTGCTTTTGGCAGTTAATTACACACCATGCCAATTACTATTAATTATTTTTCACCCTAAACGATTTCAATATATTAGTTGCGTCACTTGAACATATACCTTCTTCATTACGATCTCACACTACGCCACAATGAAGGTTGGTGACGTTTCGGGTTCGATTCCAGGGTCGAGTAACCGAGTAATGTGTATTATCCTGGTATCATAACTAGTTCCCACTGGAGAAAAGCCTTAACCTGTAACCTAATAAATATCCCTGGACAAGTCACACGAATTGAATCTAACCCTGAAGTAAGCAAATTATATGCTTGTGTTATGGGTGCTAGTCAACGATTCTAATACATAGAAATACTTAAATAGATACCAGAATAAATTTAATAAACACCCAGACCCGGAAACGCAGACATCTAAATGTTCATCAAACAAATGCCTGCCCGAATCGGACCCGAGCCTCGCGGTCGGTCGATGTAGTTAGGCGTGTACGCTAGCCACTCGATAATTTTTTGATTAAAACTTTTTGCTTGTTTGTCTTAACCGTCAACTTTGTAGTTATTTTTAGTCCGAATTAACATTTAGT
This sequence comes from Calephelis nemesis, assembly GCA_002245505.1. NCBI lineage: Eukaryota > Metazoa > Arthropoda > Insecta > Lepidoptera > Riodinidae > Calephelis > Calephelis nemesis. Next base: position 466,840 of record NJDD01001023.1, read on the forward strand.
ATACCTTTCATTTTGAGAAAACTTTTCGTCTCCGCAAATCACGTTATCTACAATTTTTGTCACGTCTACATTTTGACCACTTAAGGAAGTTATTCGCAACAACAAATTGAAAGATGGCACTTTCTTATTGATTTCCTGACACAATGTTGTTTAGTTGTGTTTAAGTACTTTCGTATTTGGTTTTACGTTTGACTTTACCTGTTCTCTATTTTTTATTTTTATTTATTTCAAATAAAACGAAAATTTTTTGAGTAGCTATAAAGTTAGCATATAAATGGCTAAGATTTGATACAGTCAAACAGAATACATACACGAAAATCAATATTTCTCCAAATAAAACGATGTTTAATAAATGCAAAAGCAATCAAAGCAAAAAAATGAAAGGACCATGTTATACATACTGTAGAGAAAAAAAACGCATGAAAATCCATTGTGTAGTTTTAAAGATTTAAGCCTACAAGGGAGCATACGGACAGAGATCGCGACTTTGTTTTATAGTAAGTATGTAGTGAGGTGATAAATTAGACTATTGTTAGTAACTAGCTGATCCGACAGATGTTGCCCTGTTCTAGTTAAATATGTCGATTTTTTCCGGTAAGAACCTTCTTCTGACAATATCCAGTACGACAAAAAAAATCACAAAATTAATTCATCCATTCAGGCATGATGCCGACATACCTTAGTCATTGGAATTATGGGAAATTATTTTTTTAAATTAGAAGAGCATGAGTAGAAGGTTGGGTAGACTAGGAGCGAAAAAAGTCTAGAACCCACATGACACTAAAATCTTACATCTACACATTCGTTCCGTCGTTCTGTTGTTTGTTCATTCGGTGCAAAGTTACCTTGCGTAAACAAATGTACGCTAGATTGGCATATAATAACCAGTGGTACTCGAAGCTATTATTAAAATTTTCTTTACTTCTTCAATCTTTGTTTTATTAAAATACCTTTTTAAGTTTATGTTTTTAATCTTTCACTTGTGCTTGACTAAATTAAAAAATACAACTTTCTCCATATATTTTTTTAAATTTATTATCCTGCAAGCAAATATTAGGAATGCATTTCGGATTTATCTTAGCATGTAAATAGTACATACTAGTATCCTTTCGTGTTTCATACATTTATTTGGGAAATATTTCCGAAACCGTATTTATGTGTTTGAGGTAAGTAGGTATTCTTAACAATTTTTTTAAGAATTTTGTTTTAAAGACATGGTCTTTTGTAAAGACCTTGGTTTGGAGAGGACAAAACATACCTAACTGCCATCGGCCATGCGTGAGGTTCAGATTTGATTCTGCAAAGATCATACCGCCTGGTTACAAAAGGGTTACTCTTGAACCTCGATTTCACACAAATTTGAAATTGGAGGTTAAGGTACTCTTAAACACAGTTCTAGCAGCTTATTAACATAAAGGTTTAAAAAAATTCAACGAATCCTATAAATAGTTAATTTTTTGTCGGTAACTAAATGTCAATTATTATTCATTGTGTTTAAGAGCAGGTACCTAATAATAACGACATATCCGGTTTTAATCCTATCCTATTAATATTATAAATGCGAAAGTTTATATGTATGGATGTATGGATGTTTGTTACTCTTTCACGCAAAAACTACAAAGCCGATTACGATGAAATTTGGTATGTAGGTAGCTGAAGACCCAGAATAGCATATAGGCTACTTTTTATCCCGGAGTTCCCGCGGGATTGGGACTTACGCGGGTGAAACCGCGGGGCGCAGCTAGTTTAAAATATTACTACTGATGTGATTGACACCACAACTATCCTAACAGTTCGTTGTCTGTGCCAAACTGAACATAAAAGTTACTTCATTGATGTCAAAACATTAGCAATACATTGTTTCAACTCACATTTTGTGACATGGTCAAGAATGAAAGCCACGATACTTTGTACGATTCTACCATCAAACTGATCGGGTTTTATCAGGAATCTGCGTGTTTGTATGGAAAAGGTAAGTAATGAATGTGAAGCAAGCTAGGTAGGTCTCCAAGGAATAAGGATGGTGACATTTGGCATACAATACTCTCTGCCCATCTTGTTGCAGGCTTGATGTGAAGATAATTAATGAAGAATATGTACTAAAAATATTCAAATGCCGGTATTTTCGTTTAAAGCATTATATACAGTTAGCACATACCTATGGAATTTTACTTACAATAGTTATTATTCGTTATACAATTGACGTGTACCAAAGTAAAAAAAACTTAATAGTTATTAAACAGTAAAAAGCTGCAAAAACTAATGTTTTTACCATAGCTACGAAGTACCTTTATTGCGGAATCCCTACAATAAATTGTAAAAAGCTTGAGAGTTCCACAGTTTGAGAAACACTGGAGTTTTTATTTACCTACTTATTGAGGTATTGACTGAATGCAAACACGAAGTCTCTTTATTTTACTGAACAACCTTAGCTTAATTGAAAGAAACTTAACTAAAAGGACTTAACAGTAAATACCTACCCATTTGATCGATATGTGGAACATTTAAACATATAGTACTACTATTTAAATTATGCGCTTCGGCTTTATAGTTTTTACTCTTTTTACACTTTAAACTTTTATTTATAAATTGGTTGACCTCATCTAAATTTAGGCGAAACGATTAATTATGTAATAACAATTCTATATAGACATATCTTAAAAATAAATTCGGATTTCCGAAGCTTGACGAATATAGCCGAAGCGCATAATTTAAATAGTATTGCTATACCTTATTATATTAGGAAAAATAGAGTTTAGAGTGTAAAATAAGGTAGACCGAGGCGGTCTTTTTGCCTTTGAGCAAATAGTGAAGTTAGTTTACCTTATGTGCGATGTCTGACTAGTAGTTAGTTTAACGAGCTTGGTATTTATTTACGCGTAGAATTAAATAATTCACATATATATCAAGTTCCTGACGGGGTAAGCAAAGAGTGCCAGACCTCACGATCCTGACAAATCTGTCTGGCTTCCTTTACATTCATTACCCTTTTCATACAAACACGCCGGTTTCGGAGACTCTTGACACCACCCTCGGATAATATCCGAGTGCTCTGATCGTGGAATGTCAGCCTTAGTCTTCTCGGGTAGTCTACATCAATCCACATTTTCATTGTATATATGCTTTGCCAATCTTTCATCTGTCATTCTTTCCACATGTCCGAACCTATTTCGGCTTTTAAATGTAATATTGATATAAATTTAGCAAGATGACATTTAACTTGCGGATTGTGTAAAACTGTTATCCTTATTAATAAAGCTAGATTAAAGTGCTTAAAGATTTCAGCTGACGTTATAGTTCTTATTATACTACTATACAGACTATAATGTCAGCTTAAAGTTAAAACATTGAAGTTTAACTTTAACCCCGTGTTGGTCCGTGCTTCTTTGTAGAATAGACCATCTGCCTTCCTTGCCAGGCAGCTCGCAAAAGGCGACCATAGGCTCACCGTCACTAACACCGTGACATCTGACTAGGTGGTAGAGTTTAGCAGCGACTCGCCCGGATTGGTACCACCGCCTTACCTATTTCTGCCGCCATAACGTCATGACGTGTTCCAGTTTGAAGGGTTAGGTAGCCGGTAAACTTACTTTTGCTCGAGGTCCAACATCCTGGCCTCTGGTTGGCAACGCACCATTACCAACTTTGGTGTCCCCGAGCGGCGTGAATTTCTTAACATCAGGAAATCCGTCTGCTTGTTTGCCTTCCAATATCATAAAAAAAACTGTCAAAAATGTATAGTGATAAATGTACGAGGTAATAAGTATCTCATTATACATCATACAAATCTTTCTCAACAATCAATCATCACACCTGAACTGATAGATCAATTTTAATAATATTTTTTTGGTGTGTAAGTTATCTTCAGAGGAAGGTTATAATCACAGAAAAGAAAAACGGGGAAAATAGCAAGGAAAATTTGTCTGTTTGTTGGTAGTTGTTAATGTCAAGCGACACGAAGTTCGTCGGTTCGGCTAATTCTTACAAAAATGTGTCTTTATTTCTTTTGGTCATCGTATCACGAGTGCACAGACGGAACAATCATGTTTTTTTATTGTGTTATTTACCTTCCAAAGATGAATGTAATGAATAAAAAATGTATGCTTAGAGGAACATTACAAAGTTTAAGAATTATATTTTCATAGTTATGACAGACAGCGTTTGTCGGCTCAGCTAGTATCATATAAAAAGATACGGAGTAAGGATTCTAAAACTATGTAAAGTAGTTTAACGTAAAATTCATAAATATACCTATTCTTAGTTTATTACTTTTATACAGTTGCGTTTAGTTTCTTAAAACTGTGATATTGGTGTTAATTTCGTAGCGCACCCACTTAACTACTTTTAAGCTATCGCTATCCTCTTTACACGAAAGTAATAGATCGAAACAAAACATTTTTGGTACTGTCAGATTAGTTTGTACAGAACATTTCTACAGACGTTTAATCTATCACTCGGAAAACGCTGGTTAAAAACATCACAAATTGACATATCCGGACTAATCTGACATGTCTAAACTGTTCCATCTCTTTTGTTTTATTTAAAAAAGACAGCTTGCATCTAAATAAGTTAAGTATGTGAACAGCAGAATCACCACCATTGATTTGTTTTAATTATGTTACCGTTTTGTCAGATGCAGTATTGGTGTATACAGGGTGGCAATAAAGTTGTGGTTGTAAATGAAAGCTCGGCTATCGAATAAATTATAGAGGGTGATATTAATCGAGTATTAATTACTTCATCGCTTAGCACCTGTATTTTGTTCATTAAGCCAAATCGAATTGTTCGTTTGATCGTGAAATTTTGAAATTTGTAGTCTAATTGACGCCTTTGTTGTTTACTATTTGGAACTTTGTTACCTAGGTACATTTTCATTATGCTTTCAACATGGCAATTATTGTGTTTTTATTGACATCAAATATGTCGATACATATCAATCAATCTGATATCATATCAAGACTGATATGTATCGACATTTAATAGTTGTATTAATACGAGCAAATTGTACCTACTAGTATCTTAAGTTCGGGTTAGTAATGCAGAATAAGAATAAAACAATTATTCTTATTGTGTATTATTAAATTATAAACAAGTATGTAGAACATTTATAATTGACGTTATCTGTACTTATAAAATAACATGTCCTGACTGACTGTCGCCGAGCAAAAACTGTTAGTTATAGCCTTGAAATTTGGTGAGAAGGGTCGTTTTATTGAGTGGACACTCACTAAGGAAGGATTTATTTTTTTACACCAACTACCATAAAGGGTTGAAATAGGGGTTAAAAGTTTATATGGAAGACCGTCATTTTAAGTTAGAAACATGAAACTTTATGTTTGAGCTACTTATCAAAAATGAGTAGATACGTATTTCTATCAGTACGACGTATCAGTGATTCTAGAAATTCTACCCTTAAGAGGGTTAAACAAACCCCTAAGACATTTTCATACAAACTTATAACCCCTTCTAAGTTTGTATGAAAATTCTTATTAATGGGCATCAGTATCGTTAAATATATTAAATGCCACGTGAGCGAATCCGCGAATAACAGCTAGTAAAGATTTAATTTCCTACTCGTAAAACAAATCCAAATAATGCCTACTAATATAATCGGAATAATTAAACTTTTAACTGTGATACCAGTGTCAAAAGAATGTCACTCGATATTAAAAGGTAATAATATATTTGTATCCATCAAGTAATACATTTGTACTATCTGGATAATTATTTGTCAACAACGACATAAAGGGTACTTATCACTTAAAATTACTTAATATACCTTATTTAATAACAAACCTAAGTTAATAACAAATTTCATTCCCCGTTACCAACATCCATAAGTCCTTATTACGCCTTGTTCATTGTTATCCATTTTTCTTTAAAACCTTAGAACCTTTTCTCAATAAACGATTTACATAAGATCCGTGTAAGCCCGACAAGATGATTATCAGTTTAATTGGAAATGGGGCTTCAAATTTGAGATGGTAATATTTAGCAGGTTGAAACCACTAGAGATTCGCTTTGACACTGAAAACATAATGAAAATTTGAAAACGATACCTTTGTTGTACGTTAATTTTGAAAGCAGGGGCAGATGTAGAGATTATTACATTTAAACACGCCCTAAAACTCAATTTACTAATATTTATTACTAGCGGCCCGTCCTGGCTTCGCACGGTTACTCTTCGGAGATGTGGGCGTGAAGATATATTTTTAATACAACAGAATATACAATTGCACAGATTTCCCCTGGGATCCTATACCTCGAATTTTATTAATATCTTTTTTTATTGAAAATAATAGGACAATGTATAAAATGTATGTATGCCATGGTTTTTGAACAAAAATATGAAAAGTATTTTCCAGATCAAGTAATATCTCATTTGGGCTGTTGAAATAACCATTAACTGTCAATTTTATTAACTTAACTTATGGACAAACCTTTGTTAAGATTAGTTATAAGTAAAATCTAAAAAAAAATTCTGAATTGAATAGTTACAAAATAAAAAAGTTCAAATAAATATGTATTTGATATGGAGGAGTTTTATGATACTTAGAGTAAGAAAGAAAATAATTAAATATTTTATTGCACAAGCGATTATTGTAAATAGGTGTTATGACACCCAACAGCTGTACTGTTATTGTAAAAATATCTCCTGCCACATTATATACCGGTAATCGTGTTACAAAACCTACAACTACCTACTTCCATACTTAAAATACTCTCTTTGTGACGAAGTTTTTCAGGTTTTTTATGATAGTATTGTATTCTATTGCGTTTAAAAATAAGATTCGTATCCGGACCAACCGGACAGGCACAAATGACGTCATATAACAGCTATTTGATGTACACTTTTCCATTTTGAGTTGGCAATTGAGATACATAATCAGCCCCCAGGAAAACCTTTTATCGCTTAACTTTAACTGCTACAAACAGTGTGTATGAACACAGTTGAAATGTTGTTTTTCCGACTTTAAAATAAATCCTTCACAGCAATAACTATTGTGTTTCATAAATGTAGAAACAATTTAAAAGGACGGAAAGTCAGTCGCTTTACGCTAAAGTACTTGCAAGTGGTTAAGTTTTTCCCTTTTCTAACAGTACTTGAAAGTTGCAAGGGCGTCTAATTTTAGCGTAGACTTTATCTGCTTAAAATATTAACTGCGTCGTTGCTGGTCGCTGATAACATTATCTAAATTTTCTAAAATTTCTTCGAGTTAAGCTAGTTACATACCCAACTCTACGAACCAATTACGAAGCTCGAATTCGATTCCCGACGGTTGGTGGGCAGGCATTTGTTTGATGAACATTTAAATGTTTAGATTACGTGTCTGGGTGTTTCTCAAATTTATTTTGACATCTGTTTAAATATATGTCAGTATCGTTGACTAACACCTTTAATACAAGCTTTCTTGAGGTACTGATAGATTCAATATGTATAATATGTCATAAAGTAAGTAACTTCACGTCCATATCCCAGAAGAGGTAAGCAGAGTCGCAACCGGGGCAACTACGACTAGCCTGTGACACTAAGTCCCACAATGTGATAGGTGGCAAGCATATCGCCAACCGGGCACATATTCAACCCCCAGCAACATTTTTTTATATAATAAAATTGGAAATACCACATTTTCTTTTTGGTGTCCACGCGGGGCCACATGAAGTCAAGTCCAACAATTGGACCGCTAGACCACAGAGGCGACAAGTATGTAATTATTCAGCGTTATTTGTATATTTATATTTAAATATAAACGTAATTATTTTTCATCATAAAAATTTAGCAAATGCAAATTTTAACATTTTAGTTAAATACTATACAAAATTTAGCAAAAAATCATTCAGCGGGCAGTTTTTTTCTACTCAAGACAGACAAACCGACAGAAATTTTTATAGCCCTTCTTTTGGGTTTTGTTTCTTGTATACATTTCATAGCAACCATTGTTATAAAAAAAAATATGTATAGATTGTTTTTATTATATGTAAATAAAACTCTGTCTGTGATTTCGCTCGCCTGGTAGTTGAAATTAAAAGATGACACTGTCTGCTTGTGTTAATAAATAAAACAGTCACAACACAAGTAATACATAAAATTAAAAACACACACGTACGCACGCACGCTCCCACACACTCACACACGTAAGTAAAAAATGTATCTCAAAAGGCATAAATCTATCTCTATAAGAGATTTCTTACAGCAATACCAACATGTATATCTAATACAAGCCTTTTGTTCTAAATGTGGTGAAGAATTACACCACTTTGAAAGACAATCTTGCTTCTATTTGTTCTGCCTTATAAAGTATTCATAAAATCATCTCATGGACTTAGAACTTCCTCATTTGTTACACAGCCTTTCAAGCTGATGGAAGTTCTTATTTACGAAATGAGTGAACTTTGGTGTTATTTCGAATGTTTCCGTGTTACCCTTTACTGTTTCGTGTAAAATATACTTGTACCGAAGAACAAACAATAAAGTTAATAGGTTTGTTAGCTATTCTAAGTAAGCTATTGTTCCTCAAGCTACATTTCCTTAAACATATTGAAGGTTAAAGTAAGTTTTGTATAATATTATAAGAAACTAGCTGTCCCGGTGAGCTTCGTGCCACCCGTTCAGTTTGTATGGAAAAAAATAAAGTATTGTTTTTCCATTTTCTCTGCAATTTTACAGGGTTTTCTCTTTATAAGAACTTTCTTCTGACAATAACTAACACGACAAAAAAAGAATAAACCAAAACGATTGAGTCGTTCGAAAGTTATACGCTTACCAATACATTTGGAAATTTATTTTTGTATCATAGATATTAGCTTATATTATAGGCTTCATCACGTTTTCTAATAAAAACCGTTGCTAGAGATTTGATCAATCCCTCTTGGTGATGAGTTTATCACTTGTCGCATTTTGGGACTGGATATATTTGTCTAATCGTGGGTTGTACTTTTGCCTATTATATTTTGGTTTAAATAATAAAGTCTACCAAACAGGTACATACTTATGTAAAATACTGATGCTATAAAAACCATGATTTTCGTTGTCTGGACCCCTCTATACAGCGTACAAGATACGCTCTTGTGTCTGGTAAAGCCCGATGAAGTTGTAAAAACCGCGAGGTTGGCAACATATTAGTCATTCCAAAAAAAAAGCTCTTATGTCTACAGCTGGGAACATTCCTTACATATAAAAACTTGTTACAAAAATATACTTCTGTTTAAAATTTATTTACTGCTTGAAGTATTGAACTTTTAGTGACAAAGCTTAAATTTTAGAGTGCGCTTGTAAGAACCTTACAATGTTTTATATGCCGCGCATAAAACTGTGGGTTAAGACTAAATAAATTTTGAAATTACGAATACCGGGAACAAAACGCTGTATCAAAGTAATAAAATAACATTTCATACCTGAATCCGCTGCAAAATTCAGATCTTATTTTAATAATAAAAACACACGTGCAAAATATTGAAATTCCGTACTAGTATTAAAAGTATCTTCACGCCCATATCCACGAAGGTAAATACATGCACAACCAGTGGGCACCCAGGACTAGACAAATACACTAATTCCCACAATGTGACATTGCCAACTGGGCACATATCCAATCTCGGGCAACGCTATTTTGATTGGAAAATTGAAAATACGCACTTTTTTTATTGCCCGAGGTTTGAACCCGGGACGTTAAGATGACGGATCGCTAGAACACAGGAGCGATGATGTACGTAATACAATACTAGTATTATACCTAAATTCGAAAATCTGTCTGTCTTTCACATTTTCACGGCTAAGACGCTGAACCGATTCTGATAAATTTAAAAGACCCAAATGCAAACATAGACTACTTTCTTAAAAAAATAGCCCGAAAAGGACTGTAGTAATTAGGATGATAGTTCATTACAAAAAACATATAGTAGTTAAAATAGGGCTGTCCAAAATATTTAAAGATTAAAGATTATGTTGACAGATTTAGCTATTTAGTAATAAATATAGCTAGGACTTTTTTTGACTTTTTAAATATAGCTCTCGACTAGCACACTTTCTGCATTCTTAAATTTTCATTAAATTTATTCTGGTATCTGTATAAATAGTTCTAGGTATTATTATTAGTATTGATGACTTACAGCCATGACAAAACAGTATGCTTAGTTTGGGGTTAAATTCAATAAATATAATTTTTTCATGGATATTTATTGTTATTTTTATTCCTGGATTATGGCCGGATTCAGAAGGTAAGTTTCAATGTGTTTTTTTTTATTTAGCAGAAAAGATAAACGGTACAAAACTACAAACGCAAAAGTGTGTTTCTCTCTCCTTGTTTCTTGTTCAGCGAAGTAATATTATGATAATCTTTTGTCACAGATAATACACATGCCATTTAAACTAAAAATGTACGGGTGAAAATACAATGAGTGAGTTTATCTCTAGGGGTAAAGATTTCTACCAGCTGACCCTTGGTTTCCTTATCAAGGGCCGCCCAGTACAAATCTCCTTATACAAAGACATACGATTGTCTTTGTTTTTGGAGATTTAAGTTTAAAATAGAATTATTCAATTTAATTTATAAAATAATATAAAATAAGTGTCTTCAAGCCCATATCTCCGAAATGGTAGGCGGAGGCACAACCAGACCACTCTAGACTAGCCGAAGACACTAAGTCCCACAATGTGATAGGTGACAATCCTATTGCCAACTGGGCACATATCCAATCCCTAGCAACATTTTTTTATTGGAAAATTGGAAAAACCACATGTTTTTTTTTGTTGTCCTATCCGGGAATTGAACCCGGGACTTCATGAAAACTAGTCAAACACTTGAACCGCTAGTCCACAGAGGCGATATAATATAATATTATGAAAAATAAATATAAAATATTATGAAAACATAATTATCTACTTAGTAAATATACTCGTAGTTGGGGAGTTCAGGATGTTAGCATGTGTAGCCACTCCAGCGTCATGAGGACTTATTGGATACTTGTCGATTAGATACTGGGGTATAATAAGAAGGTGTGACGTTTCAGCTTCGGCCAAACCTGATGGTCAAGCAAGCGCACGACGCGGGACGGGGAGCGTCTACAGCGCGATAATGACTCTCACACGTAAGCGGCACCGGGGCAAAACGTGAACTTCATTTCACTCGCTTTGAACATAGTTTATAATTAAATAATAACATTACTGGACACACTACATGTACATTAACCACAAATTTGTCATATTATATTCTTGTAGCCAAGGTCAATGATACCAATACATAGAAATACTTATTATTATAAATTTGATAAACACAGAGTCCAAAAATGTTGATCTATGTTCATCACACAAATTTATGTTCCTGTCGGTATTGAAATCCGAGCCTCGAGAAGTGTACACTTTTCCCTTGACCAAGAAAGTGGATTTAATATTTTTATTATGTTACATTTACCATTACGTTAAAATCCTTATGAAATAACAAATTAAACTAATAAGATATACTCATATACGAGTACATACATATGCACACATGTCTAATCATAAATTGTGTGGTCCCGCGTTACTGACGCTGTATTTCCGCACCGTGATCGCGTAGGTGAGCAATGCGCCCCTTTAGCAGTGAACGCCGCGCGATAGACGCTCCCGCTTCGCTTTCGCTTTGGTATCGTAATGCGTAGGTTTGACCAAAGCCTTATCAAGCGCATCAAATACTGTCAGTGTAATGTGTTTCCTATGACAGAAACTGATATTGTACGTTTCTGATGCATTCATACATCATGCTCAAATTGTCACAACTGCACTTATTTACATGCAATAAACCCACCGCTCTTTAATCTGACACGCTAGAGTTTATTTTGCAATGCAAAAAATGTAAACAGACTACCATTAAAGAATGCCTCTTTTTAGAGATTTGATGCATAGTGCTGGTGCCTAACCATGGTGCAAGGTATTTTCCATATCATAAACTAACTATCCAAATACTCTTTTGACCCTACTATTGTTTTAAATTTGTGACGCAATTGCTTATCACTTCCATCTACCTTAACCCCCTAACCATTATCTAGTGTGAATTCAGCCTTAAGGACGCGCTTCTCAGCGCCCATTTACATTTTTTCTATTTTCCATGGGAGATGACTAATTATATGTAGGTCTATATGGCTTCTAAGGTTAATATCAGAAGTGTGGCCCACCCTTAGTTTATTTTGCCCCCTTGCCCTTGCCTACCAAAAGGTTGTCGACTTCTGCCTTAACGCGTTGTGGTTTTGAGGGTAAATTGGAAGATAAAATAATTACACACCACAACCATTCTGTCTATACGTAACCGGTGTGTGCTTACCTTATAAATTAGTTTGTTTGATTCCCTTTCTGTATAAAATCTCGAAAAACAATTATGAAAATGAGAATACTCCTTCAGAAATAAAAAAAACAAACATACCTAATTCATATTCCGTTTACCTAAATTTCTATCCGGAGAAATGAAAAAACCAAAACATTTCTGTCATATCATTCCACGTCCAAACGCTTCCTGTGACTGCTTTATGTTATTCTTTGATATGCATATTCAGGCACACACGCTCCGACACACTTTGTACTCAGAGTAATAACTTTTTATATGAGCACCCGCAATGCTCTGGAAACCTAATGCACTTATGTTTATAACGTTTGCTTAAATTGTTTATTTATAATTCTTTTAAAATAGCTCATATTTCAACAGACGCTAAACAAAAAGAGAAGAAGAATCTTAATTTGAAGTGTATATCTGTTTCTTTTAAATATTTTTTTCGGTAATGCAGTTTTTTTAATGGGTAGTGTAATTAATATTAAGATGGTTCTCTTAAAAATTACGACGTCAGGTTCAGTTAGTTTTTAATTCTATTGAATTTAACTATTTTATTTAGTCGACATAGTAATGTAGTCAAAGACAGTTTCGTACATTAGTTCTGCGCTCAAATTATTTCGTTTAATAAGTTCGATACGTGTACGTTGGTATATATTTAATATAGCTGACCCGGTAAATATTATTTTGGCATATTATCCGCTAGTACTTTTTTTATGTTTAAGGAAGGCAAACAAGCAGACGGATTTCCTGTTGGTAAGAAATTCACGCCGCCTAGAGACACCAAATGTGGTAATGGTGCGTTGCCAACCTGAGGTCAGGATGTTAGGCCTCGAGCAAAAGTAAGTTTACCGGCTACCTTACCCTCCGAACCGGAACACGTCATGACGTTTTGGCGGCAGGATTAGGTAAGGCGGTGGTACCAATCCGGGCGAGTCGCTGCGAAACTCTACCACCTAGTCGGATGTCACGGTGTTAGTGATGGTAAGCCTTTGCTCGCCTTTTACTAGCTGCCTGGCTAGGAAGGCAGATGGTCTATTCTACAAAGGAGCCCGGACCAACACGGGGAAAAGAAGTATGAAATATTTTTAAGACATGTTCTCGTATGAAAGTGTCTTCACGCCAGTATCTTCCAAAATCATAAGCACAAGTACACGAGTGGCAACGAATAGCTAAAGATACAAAGTTACACGATGTGATAGGTAGCAAACCTATCGCCAATCAGACGCATAAAAAGACAAAATATTGCAAAAAAAATCACATAGATCTGTTTCAGTAGATAGTAGTGTTTCTGTAGCGACCATAATCACCGTGGCACAAGATTTTTGCGTGGCACAAGCAGTCTTATACCATATTCACTGCAACTTATTTGCCAAAAACACATCTTTTGTGCGTTTGTAGCAAAAGTAAGAAAAAAAAATTGAGGATACATCAAATAATGAATTGGGAATATTTTTTAAATTCGAATTTTATTTATTTCATATTAGCAAATTCTGATAAAAATTTTGCATTCAATATTAAGGTTACCGTAACATTTTGTTACGGTAACCTTAATATTAGTACATAAGTTCGCGTTCTACGTGCGTAGACTAACGCGCGTAGACTAACGCGCGTAGTCGACATACTTGAGCTACATAGAATCAGAAAAGTTCAAGTTAATTCACTACTACGTATTTAAATTATGCGCTTCGGCTTTTGACTTTTTACACTTTATACTTTTGTTTTTAAATTGGCTGACCTAATCTAAATTTAAGGGAAATTGTTAATTATGTATAGACATATCTTTAAAATACATTCGGATTTTCGAAGTTTGACGAATATAGTTAGACGAATTGGTGGCACTTTAAACAATGACTTATTTGTGCAAATTTATTATTTATTTGATTCGTCCGTAAAAGCTAAGTTAAAGCGAAAATATTTTATAACCAACTAATATAGGTAAGATTAATATTTTTAGATACATATTTCTTGTATAAGTAAGTGTATTTGTCACTGAACTCCTCCTAGACGACTGGAGCGATTTTTAATAAAAAAATGTGTGTGTTGAAATGGCTTAGATTCGGAATTTGGTCCACTGGAAGTATTTTTTTAATTTGTAATGTTGATTTTCTAAGGTTTTACATTGGATCCAGACTACACTTCTATTGGATCATCAAACATTATGTTAATGTCAAGCGATACGAAGTTTGCTGACTCGGCCAGTCTATTTTAATCTTGGCAATTGGCACGAGGGAGGTTACCAAGTATTTTCAAATCATCAAACAGGTTGGATCAATTGTCAATTTGGATCTCTTGTTGGGAAATTACGTTATTACACAACTTGGCATATAAATGCCAAAATCAAAGCACGTTCCAGTCCGTAGTTTGATCTGTTGCTGAGTAACCTCGTTACTGGTCCATTGTTCGAATAATACTGTAGTTATGTATTGTCAGGAACATGTGCTTTGAACCTACAAGCAATCCAACAACAATGATCATTTATGATCGCTGAATAATTAGTACTTAAATGTATTATACAGTTGATATTCCGAGGTTTCGTCTTCGCGAGTTTCTTTTCATTAATTTAACGAGTATGATTGAATCGCCCTCAGACATATATAGCTTAATTTTTTTTTTATGTTATAGGAAGGCAAACAAGCAGACGGATTTCCTGATGGTAAGAAATTCACGCCGCCTAGAGACACCAAAGATATTAATTGTGCGTTGCTAACCTGAGGTCAGGATGTTAGGCCTCGAGCAAAAGTAAGTTTACCGGCTACCTTACCCTCCGAACCGGAACACGTCATGACGTTATGACGGCAGGAATATACATGTAAATGTTAAAAAAACAATAAATACCCTCATGTTGGGTTGGATCACTATGTAAAATAGACCATCTCATTAACTACCAATGAGCAAATAAATAGCTAGCATAGATCAAATGGGTCATTACCCACTAGACTACTACTGGTAGAGTGCTGTGCAGCAACTTGCCCCAGTAGTTACCTGTCTCAGCTATTCCTGCCATAATGTCAGTATCATGTTCTGGTTCGGATGGTAGAGTAGTCCGTAGGCATCTCGACTAAAGAACCGCGACAGAGCTGTATCATCTATAGTATCTATAGGGCATGGTTGTCTCTTAACATCAGGTGAGATGTGAGCTTAATAGCTATTTTATGCCATAAAAAAACTCAGTTAAACTTGTCGCATCATCATTAAATTTACATGGGACTACCTCGAAGTCATGACTTACCTTCATTAAAAAACAGAACTATAAAATAAATAACAAACTAATTAAATGTAATTATTTGAATGAAAAAAATAATGATAAACTAATTAAATGTAATTAATAGAACGATAAATCTTAGTTTTCATAAAATGAAAAACTAAAACATATCACCCTCCATTAGTATATCGACGGTACGACACTAATGTTATCTATAGATAACACGGTCACGGTTGATGTCTGTATCAAATATAACAGATTGAATAGGGCAACTCTAATATGAACTCGTATAATAGACAGGGATGTTGGACAAATATTGGGGATTATATCTTTCCGTGCCATTACGTATAATAAATATGATTGTCGGATTTTATTTCTTACGATTTATGAAATTGCCTTACGTGTATGACTTATTGAGATGTTATATCAAATTATAACGAAGCTATTTTTAACTTGCGACCTTGCTTAAAAATAACAAAGTATACGTATAGCACTATATTAGAACTCGAAATAACTATAATATTAAAAAAATTGCTGTGCTCGCGACTTCGTTTAGCGTGGAGTTTAGCAAAAATGTTATTTAGTTGATTTGGTTTTTTTCTAAAATCGCCTTTGTTATTACATCAGCTATTTGTCAGTGAAATTTCCTTTGACGTCGGTGTAGTCGTTTCAGAGATTAGAACAAATAGACAAGCAAAAATAGTAAAAAATGCTATTTTGGCAAATGTACCGTATACCAATTTATGATTAAAATAACCTCTTTCTACTTAATACATATGCATAAAGTAGAAAGAGGTTATTTTTATACTATAAGCACTGCATTTTTTTTTTAATTTTTATAGATTTTTAATTCCATCGTCGGCACTTGGTGGATGTTCATTGTATTATACACCCTTTACTATACACACTGTTCATATAACACTTATACTTTTCACAAGACACAATTATATAATAGAAAAGTACAAGTTTTCTTTCAACATGAGTATAAATTATTAAAAACGAGGTTCTGTTTTAGTTACCTGTTTTTCAATACACGTTATATCAACAATCTTCTAATCTAATACTATTGCATTGTATTTCTGAAATTAAATTAAGCACAGTCCACTGCCAACTATTGCATTAGTTAAGACACGGACGTTGTGATTTGAGAATTATTTTGATAATCATGAATTTTCATTTAATTTTAATACAATCAATTCAGGGATCGAACTCGGGACCTCAAGAAGTCAAGTCCGATGCCGGAACGCAATACTATAGAGGCATTACCTAATACATCCAAGAATATGTATACAAAGTTTCATAATGATTGATTAAAGGTTTCGCGTGAAAGTGTAACAAATAAACTAACATTCGCATTTTGTTATTAGTAGGGATTATAACTCAAGAAGTACTGGTCAGATCATGATGAAATTAATAGGACAACACGTCGAGTTGAAATCCTTGTTATTTTTGGAGTCAGCTAAAATCAAAGTCCTTTTTTGTAAAATACGAAATTAAATTAAGTAATTAATAAAATATTCAGGAGGGAAGATGAAAATACTTATTAATACGACTTATTACCGCCTCGTTGGCCGAGGGTATAGCGTACACCCTGAACGTCACCGGCCAACCGCATGGCTCGGACTCAATTCCCGACAGGGGTAGACATTTGTGTGATGAACATATTTTTAAATGAAGAAACACTTGTACTGTTTTACGTATCACTTATATTTTATTATTTTATAAATAGCCTACCGGTTTCGCTTTTTACAGCATCATCAGGGCTAGAACTTAAATTACTGAACAATATTTTTGAATAATAAACCTAAATTAATTTCATAGTGGGTAGATACAAAAAAAACTTAAACGCGTTATACAATAGGGTTGCAAGCTATTGATTTTTTCCCCACTGAATCGGGAAATTAATCCAATTTGAGAAAACAATAATAAATAACATGTTAATTACCTCAATTTCATTAATTAATTACTAAATTTAATTTGCTATTTATACATTTGTAAAACTTAATTATTTATGCTTAAGTCAGTTGAATTAAAGAAAATAAAAGAAAAAATAATAAATGTAAATGTCAGACCAAAAAAATAAGTAATTAATTATTAAAAGTAAAATTATTTAAATTAAAATTATATAATTACATAAGAAAAATATTCAACATGAAAATACATTAAAATAAATATTAAAGGGTATGTCAATACAAAATAAGCAGTAAGTAGTCAATAAAGCAATAATAATAATAATAATAATACAACTGAAACGTTATTAAATGAATTTATGACAAAAATTATATTAGATTATATTAAATTATTAGAAAATATTTAATAGGGGGGATGTGTTCAATTCTATTTGGTCATTTAACAATTGTGAATTGTTTTTTCTTTTATTAATTTCTAAGGCTTCTAGAGCATTTAGCCTTCTACCTTTATTACAATAATGTAGGATCGAAAAATTTTTTGTAGGATTAAATGCATGACCTTCGATCCTATTTAAAATTTTTCGATCCTACATTATTGTAATAATAATTCATTTTCATCTTCATTGCAAAAATAAGGGAAAATGGGTAAAAAGAGGTAATGAATGTTGATATGGAAATTCGTCATTTATAAAGCTGTAACAGTGAAACTTTGTATTTAGACACATTATGATACACGAAAGAGTATTGGCTACTTTTATTACAAATATGGGGAGAATGGGTAAAAAGAGGTGTTGACTGTTCATATGTAAATTCGTCATTTTTAAAGCTGTAACAGTGAAACTTTGTATTTAAACACTTTATGATAAACGAACGGATATATGCTTCTTTTTATCACTAGAAAATGAGGTAGAATGGGTAAAAAGAGGTAATGAATGTTCGTATGGAAAATCGTTTTTTGTTTGAAAGGGTATATTTCAGAGGTGGTCCCATGGTCACCAGGTGAGGATCTGATGATGAAATCCTGAGGAAGTCGAGGGAAACTCCAAAAAACATGTTGGCAAGAATAGTGTTTTTGTGGATTATGATCACTTGCTAGCATTCGATAATGGTCACTCCATACTCAGACTCAACAGACTTGCGGAATAGGCTGACCGTTAAGTGTCTTTGAGGGATTTGGAGATATTTTCACAGACGCAAGAGAGTAGATCAGCTAGCGCTCAGCGTCAAGCTCAAAGTAGAATTATTTTCAGAAGGTTTAATAGGAATGTTTTTGTTAATGCAGAATTCATATATGACCACACGTTACAGTATAAAAATCCTCCTTTGACATTAATTGGAAAAATCATTAAAAAATGTCAGCTTTGTGATCCCTTAAAACTCATAGATGAAACGCAGGGTTGTGTTAATGGTAAGATATTATTACTTTTGCTTTGTGAACCAGCTGAGCCGCTAAAGTCCCTTTTATTGTGCAATTCTGATGAACCTCGAAGATTTTTAAGCAATATGCGGAAATGCAATAATTATTTTCAAATGACGTCGTTTGGAGTAGGTAGACACATCATTATGCCAAGATTTTCTCTCACATTTTTCTGTGCAAGGTCAAATTTATCACAGAATCAGTTCATACTAATATTAAAAAACTGACAAGTTTAATTTTGTTGCTACAATTTCTAAATGTGAGTTTCTGAAGATATCCCCGAAGGGTTAGTTCTGCCTAACTGCACAACCAGAACACTCACGACTAGCCGAAGACATTAAGTCCCACAATGTGGTAGATGACTATCCTGTAGCCGGGGGCACTTATCCAATCCCGGGCAAGTGGCAACGTTACTTTTAGTAGAAAATTGAAACTTCGCATTTTTTATTTGTTTTTTTTTTTGTTGAAAAAATCCCTACTTCTCTACTAATAATATATATGAGAAAGTAACTCTGTCTGTCTGTTACGCTTTCACGCTTAAACCAGTAAACCTCTTTGCGTAAAGTAAAAAACAACTATAAAAGTAAACAGTAAATTTTTATTTGTTTTTTTTTGTTGCCCGGACCGGAAATAGAACCCAAGATCTCAAGAAGTAATTCCGAAGATGGACGGTTAGACCTCAGACACGATACGTATATTTCTTAAATTTAAAAAAAAAAGTATCTGTTACAGGTTTCCATAACTTGCTATATCTACACTTTAATTTAACAGGATTTGCCGAAGTGCAGATAAAACTGTAAACACAATAACGTATTCCTACTATTTATCTGGGGTGAAATTAGAAAACAGAAAGTGTATGTTCAGTTTTGATGGCAAAATTGCTGAATTGATTTTAATATTTACAAAAAATAGATGAAACTTTGGATAGCGATATAGGCTACATTTCATCTTAAAATTTTAACGAGCAGTGTTGGAGAGCTAAATATTAAATTAGTAGACTACGCGGGTGAAGCCGCGGGTAACAGCTAGTACGAAATATAATTAAGCGCGCTAAAACTGCAAAAACCTTTTTCAACTATTCCAGAGGATACCACGCCGCGGTTTGACAGTTATTTTTTTGAAAGATAGCAAATGGTTATGAAATGGTTCCATGTAAACTTTATAAACATCTTATTAGTAACATTTTTAATTATTTGTACGGGATACTCACGATATCTTTTTATTTTATTTGTCGATATTTCGGCCTAGTTGCATAGGATGTGGTCACGACGGTTCCCGTATAAATAATTAAATATGTTAATAATACGCGACGATTTAAGTTTAAAATCTTATTCTTATTAGTAGTTTTTTGAGTTACACTTATATACTTATTCAAAAACCACTAGTGGGATCATGATGAAACTAAAGTCACCTCGGAATCATGACCTATCTTTCCAAAAAAGAACTATCAAAATAAGTTGGCTCTTGGCCGAGTGACCGAGTGAGAAACAAAAAAAAGAAAAAAAACATGACGTCGAATTGAAAAATTTTTCCATTCTTAGAGTCGTTCAAAATAAATAAATACGTAGATATTATGTGATGGATACGGCTCTGTGTTTCATGAGAATTTATTTACTTTAGCACAAACCGGCCCAACCTCCAGAAAATACATCACAGTTACATATTTATAGAGACCATAAATTGACTACGGTTACTACTCGTATTTTCGTCTTAACTTTCTAGTTTTTATGATGATGACGTTTTTTTTTAAACAAGAGGAGGCAGACGAGCTAGTAGTAGGTCACCTGATGGAAAGAACACCTTCGCCCACGGACATCCACAACACCAGGAGTATCACAAATGCGTTGCCGACCTTTAAGCGCTCTTTTCTTGAAGGCCCCTAAGTCATAATTGAAACCTAAAATAAAAAAATAAAGGTTATGAAAAGCAATTCTAACACATTGTACGAAATGTTCCCAAAAATTTTTAAGTTGACACTTGACACTAATGTAAATCCGTGCTGCTTTTTTTAAGATTATGGAACGAATGGAAACTGGAATTAACTCCACAAAAGACGTGTCTACGTCACAAACAATTTTGATAATAGCTAAATCTTCTATATGTATATGTATAAAATTAATCTCTGTTTCTCTTGGCCATCGCATCCATTGTCAACGGATGGAACAATTTTGCTTATGCTTATTTTGTTGTCAGTTATCGTCAAAAAATCTGGGAGAAATTACAGGGAAAACAGGAAAAAGAACATTTTTTTTACGTAGAGACAGTTGGTAGCAATCAATATCAAGCGGTACGAAGTTCGCCGTGTCGGCTAGTGCCTTTTAAATGTAAATATTTATTTTGTAATTCACTTTAAACACTGCTAATGTTACTTTCATCGTCACAATAGAACTTATCAAAGTATTGGCTTTCGTCACAAAGTTTACCTGTTTAAGAAAAAAAGAAAAACTGACTTAGTAAGCCTCCTCGAAACTGTGGAGAAATACAATTACCATACAATTCAACTTTATGAGACATAATTTAAGCGTTAAGAAGCCAATTTATGTCTTTTATATTTATAAAAGACATAAATTGGCTTTTTTGAATAATAAAATTTAACTTAGTGTCTAACTTAATGTCTTCGGCTAGTCGTGGGTTGGTTGGTTGTGCCTCTGCCTACCTCTTCGGGGATATGGGCGTGAAGATACTTTACTTTTAAAATTTAAATATTGTTATATCGTTGTGATAAGTATGAAAGGCTCCTTAACCACAAGCTTTTAAATACAAGTATCTAATGAATGATAATGCCAAGGGAAATGAGTCCCCATTTCGCTTGGTAATCACATCACGCGTGCCACGAAAGTATTTTTTCTATTTATTTTTTTAATATCTTATTTATTGTCAGAAAAAAGTTCTTATCAAAAAATAAGATTACAGGACAACTTCTGTCGGGTTACTTAGTCTTCTTCTATATTAAATATTTCTTTATATATAAAACTAGCGGTCCGCCCCGGCTTTGTACTGTTACAAAATATACAAAAAAACCTTCCTCTTCAATCACTTTATCAATAAAAAAAACCGCACCAAAATCCGTTGCATAGTTTTAAAGATTTAAGCATACAAAAGGACACAGGCACAGTGAAAGCGACTTTGTTTTATACTAATAGTAGTATTAGTTACACTATTTATAAGTCAAGTCCGGCTGAATTGATTCAGCTGAAAATAGATGGACAAGTAGATTAGAACAAGAAGGCGGTCATAGGATATTTTTTGTCTCGTTCGACTGCGAGGAAACTGGGAAAAACAACATTTTAATTTTTCCCTTAAAAAACTGAACTGAATAATTAGTTATATATAAAAATGCATCCCCTCTCTTCTCTAGGTTTTCAAAGATGGACAAATTTTGCTAATTCCAGTTTTTGTTGTGTCAATTATTGTCAGGAGAGCAGAAAACTGTAAAAGTTTCAGGGAAAATAGCAAAAGCAATACTATATTTTCTATATAAACTATTAGTAACTATTAATATAAATCGATACGAAGTTCGCCGGGTGGGCTAGTCTATATTAAATATGTAAAAATTAATCCCCATTTCGCGTGGTCATTGCATCACGCTCGAATCGCTTTATCGCCTCTGTGGTCTAGCGGTTCATTTGTTGGACTTGACTGCATGAGGTCCCGGGTTTGAATCCCGGGTCGGGCAACAAAAAGAAAATTGGGTTTTTCCAATAAAAAAAATGTTGTTTGGGATAGGATATGTGCCCGGTTGGCGATAGGCTTGCCACCTTGTGGGACTTAGTATCTTCGGCTAGTCGTGGGTGCCCTGGTTGTGCCTCTGCCTACCTCTTCGGGGATATGGGCGTGAAGATACTTTTTTGGCTGTGTTAGGTATTGTCTAGAGAAGGTTTTTATGAAAAGAAAACCTGCAAAAATTACAGACACAATGAAAACAACGCTTCGATCCACACATGCTTTTGGTATCTGTTAATATCAAGCCACAGAAAATTCGCCAGGTCCACTAGTATTAATAATATGAGTATATCCTTGGACAAGTCACACAAATTGAATCTAACCCCAAAGTAAGCAAATTATATGCTTGTGTTATGGGTGTTAGTCTACGATAACTATACATAGAAATACTTAAATCGATACTAGAATAAATTTTATAAACACCCAGACCCGGAAAGCAGACATCTAAATGCTCACACAATTGCTTTACCCCGTCGGGAATCGAGCCCGAGCCTAGTGGTTCGTCTATGTAGTCAGGCGTGTACGCTAGCCACTCGACCAACGAGGCGATCAAATGGTATGGTAATTAGAAATAATAGAATAAAGTAATAAAAATATAGTAAAGTAATTGAGTCTAACAGTACATTCAAAAATGTATCTTCACGCCCATGTCCCCGGAAGGATAGGTGAGGCACAACCGGGGCACCCACGACTAGCCGAAGACACTAAGTCCGACAATGTAATAGGTGGCAAGTCTACCGCCAACCGGGCACATATTCAATCCCGGGCAACGTTAGTTTTGTTAGAAATTTGAAAATATACATTTTCTAAATTTTTTTGTAGTCCGAGCCGGGGTTCGAACCCGTGACCTAAAATGTAGCAGTATATTACATTATAAATATGGTATGAATTAATACCCAAGTTAATTGAGTTGAAGTGCAATCGATTACCTGCTTAGCCGCACTTACACTTACACACCACACCACACACACCATCGTATTAGGACTTGTTCTCGTTGACCCACACACTCGGACGGAGCAGACCACAACGCGTGATTGAAATCCTCCCGATAGCAAAATGGTATACAGGAGTACTATTTAAATTATGCGCTTCGGCTATATTCGTCAAGCTTCGGAAATTCGAATGTATTTTAAAGACAGTTATTACATAATTAATCATTTCGCTTAAATTTAGATTAGGTCAGCCAATTTAAAAATAAAAGTATAAAGTGTAAAGCCGAAGCGCATAATTTAAATAGGTGCTCGTAGTATATGTATATGCCAGGTATATAGTTTTGTAGTAGAAGACCCAAACCTAGGTTGAACTTCACCAAGCTGATTGGATACGCGCATTTAGTATTACAGATCAATCCTATTTCATATTAATATTAAAAATGCCAAAGTTTGTACGTTTGTTTGTTTGTAACTCTTTCACGCCAAAACTGTTGAACCGATTTTTATTTTTCATGAAATTTGGCACAAACATAGAGGATAACTTGGATTAACACATAGGATAGTTATTATCCCGAAAAATTGTTAATGTGGGACCATTAACCACGCCGGCAACGCCGCGAGCAATAGCTAGTTTACATATAATTTGAAAACTGTTCTAAGGGAATTAAACTAGTTTTCTTGTTTTTGATTCTTATCACTACATAGTGTAAAATAAAGTCGCTTTCTCTGTCCCTATGTCCCTTCGTATGCTTAAATCTTTACTACACAACGGATTTTGATGCAGTTTTTTAATAAATAGAGTTATTGAAGAGAAAGGTTTAAGTTTATAGGTATATTTTGTAACCTTGCAAAGCCGGGGCGGGCNTATATATATATATATATAAGAATAAATGAATGAATAGTTTTGATAAGAGTGTTCGAGAAAAAAAGACTTCGAAAAAGTAGTTAAAAGCGGTTAGCTATAATTAAATATGAGTAGGTAAGGTTAGTAGTGCTCAAAATGAGTATCTAGTCACAATTAATTAAAAAAAAATATTTAAAAATTTATTTACATAGTATGTATATTTTTAATCAATTTTGGTATCGCTCTAAATTAAAACAATCATAATCCTAATTGCATCTGAGGTATAGCGATCCAGGTGTTGGACTTGACTGCATAGGTTCGATTCCCGGGTCTGGCAAAAACAAAATTTGGTTTTTGTAATTTTCTAATAAAACAAAAGTTGCCTGGGATTGGATATGTGCCCGGTTTGGCGATAGGCTTGCCATCTATCACTTTGTGGGACTTAATGTCTTCGGCTAGTCGTGGGTGCTCTGGTTGTGCCTCAGGCTACCTCTTCAGGGATACGAGCCTGATGATACAAACAACTAGTAATGTTATTCTATTTTTGGTATTTAAGTAATTTATGGTATTATTACTACAGAGTTTTCCCATTTTAATTCCTTTATTTGGTAAACTCGATTATATTGTGGTTGAGCAAAACGATAACTCCTTGCTAGAGGAAGAACCATTTATAATAATGTTAACCAACAACAATTTTAGTTACATATTTTCGCAAATCCTTTTATCCTTAGATGCAGTTCACTAAATTTGTTGGTTGTAGTGACACGTATTTTGAGTTTTATATAATTTGTTAGTTTGGTAGCTTTTGGTAACTAAGCTATTTTTGTCAGATTTCAGTAGAATTTGGTATAATTTCTTATGTTATTCGGTATATTTAATGTAGTTAAATTTTACAAATCTCAGTTTTGACTATTAAGACTATTAAAGTTATTTGTTTGGTTAATTAATTAAATTAATTATTACTTGAGTAGTAGCATATTTTACTCAATTTACTTAATACATTGACTTGTTTTAAATATTGTTATATAAGTTTTCATCATGTCGGGTAAAATTCAATTAACTTTAAAGTACTAAATGCAAAGAAAAACGCGTTATTTGCTGCTAAAACATTTGCTGTTTGTTAGTCTCGCTTAAACTCGAGAATGGCTGGACCTATTTGGCTGATTTTGGTTTTTAATTAGTTATGACAATCAAGGGAAGATTCAAAATACAAGAAAAACAAAAAAAACAACATTGGAAGTTTTCTCATGTAAACAGTGGAACAAAGTTCACCGGGACAGCTAGTAACATATAAGAACGTTAAATATATGTTTTAGGTGAGGGTATTTAAAATTTGTTCGTAAGTGATATTGATATCTTATATAATTGTTTAAATCTAATTCCGATAATATTTTAGATCTAGATAGAGTATTAACGGATTTATAACATTTTGTTCTAATAATTGAATCTGCTAAAATAGAGACAAAGACTTTTGATTCGTCGGTTTAAAATGGATGCATTCCAATTAAAGATAGAATTATCCGCGTAGTTCTAGTTAAAGCTAGTATCGTAACAGCAAAAAAGTAGACCGATTTTGCCAATTATTTTTTGTTGTATTAGTTATTGCCACGAGATGGTACATAATATAAAAAATCGTAGTTTTAACGGCTGGGCCAGCACAATGACTGTTGACGCAGCTAGTCATATATCTCTTTTCTAGTCTATAGCAGTCTTATAATAATGAATCCTTATTTCCTCTGGTCATCGCATTATACGTGAACAGATGAACTGATTTTTAGTAGATCATTCAAAAATTTAAAAAAATGCGTAACTATGAGCAGCAAAGGGAGGAAAACATCTTTCAGGTCAGTTGGTATTTAATAAATTCAAGAGGCTAAGAGGATAGGCTTACAAGATTACAACCTCCTTCTTTCCTCCTCCTTTTTCCCCGTGTTGTTCCGGGCTCCTTTGTAGAATAGACCATCTCCTTTCTTGCCAGGCAGCTCGTAAAAGTCGAGCATAGGCTCACCGTCACTAACACCGTGACATCTGACTAGGTGGTAGAGTTTCGCAGCGACTCGCCCGGATTGGTACCACCGCCTTACCTATTCCTGCCGCCATAACGTCATGACGTGTTCCGGTTCGGAGGGTAAGGTAGCCTTTAAACTTACTTTTGCTGAATAGAAAAAACTGTCATGCTATGCTAATTAAAATTTATAACATAATTTCACAAAATATCAGTGAACTACCTATACTTCGTTTCAAAAGAGTGATAACTAGGTGCCTTAAAGAAAAAGCATACTACAATTTAGATGAATATTTTGCAGACAAACACTTTCTAGCAGTAAAATCCAAGTAAAGTTATATGGTTATATGTAATGTTTTCTTTTTTAATTTAAATTTATTGAATTTTATTTAAAACTATCCGAACTGACATGACTATTATTAATTATTATTTTGACATTATGTGCCTAATATTATTTCTTTGACATTAATCGATAACATGTAATTATTTGTTATTAACATTATTTTTTCATTATTTTTTTTTAATTTTAAATGTGGGTTAATTTAACGTCTTTTAAAATAATTATATTATATTTGCATGCCAATCATTGGTATAGTAGTAAGCACTATGTATAGAATGTAAGATCTAATATGTACACTACTGAAGGCAAATAAATAAACATAAACATAAAATGATAAAATTTACCACCGAAATGATAAAATTGACGACCGAGATGATAAAAAAATTAGCTTTTCAAGAATTAACCTATTTTTGTCATCAGACTTCACTAAAATCTTTGTTAAAACATCGACACTACTCAAACAAAACACTTACCGCTGCCGTCATATAGGTTGATATAACCACGATAGGTTAGTAATCGCGTGTTCTCAACTGGGCGTGGGGGGTCATACATGCAAATATTGTAATATAACAGCATCTTTACACTACAAGACGGTTTTTTTCAATACAATATTGAAAAGAATTAAATAAATTTAGCACAAGTTATAACGACCCCCGAAATTAAATTTGAAATTTCTAAAATTATTACTTTTTCTGGATAAAATTTAAGTGCTACCCAAATCAAATTGAGAGAAGTAGAACATAATAGTTTTTGTCAAAATTCCAAAAAAAACAAAATAGCTTTACTTACGTCGATCTATACAAAGATTCTTGTAATTCGTCTATGAAGTAACGTGTCCCAGAATATACTTACATGACACTAAAATCGATTTCATTTCCATTTCTATTTAAATACTGAATTCAATTTCAATTTTTCAGTTTCAATTTTCAAGCGAAAGCATTTAATGAGTAGTATTGGTTTCATGAATTGAATAAAATAATATTTTGACTTTTTTTAATGTAATAGAGGGATTTTTTTTAATTTCAAAATTAAAAGTAGCCATTAAGCATTATTAAGAAACTGGTTACCAAACAATAAAAAATAAATGAAATGCGAACCGATAATGACGAAATTTAGTACACAAGAACAGACCCGGAGATGGACATAGGCTAATATCAATCCAGACAACTTAATTTATTCCTGTAAGTAAAAAACTAAAAAAAATGTGTTTAAAATGCAGATAAAGCTAGGGACAACAACTAATGACCAAATTTCCACAAAAATATGTTTTAACGCTAGCAATTTATTACAGTTTAATCTCCATACAATATTTTTGTAGCTTAGAACGTGTGATGGACGTTGTTTGAGTAGGTGTAGGGCTGCCAATTATTGTATCCAATATTATTTTTAAAAAGTATCTTCGCGCCCATATCCCCGGAGAGGTAGGCAGATGCACAACCGCAACACCTACGACAAGCCGAAGACACTACATAAGTCTCACATTGTGATATAGGTAGCAAGCCTATCGCCAAACCGGACATACATCCAATCCGACCAACATTTTTTTATTAGAAAATTGGAAAAACAATATTTATTTTTTCATCAAACCCAGGAACTCACGAAGTGAAGTCCAACATCTGAATCGCCTACTTGAGGTAGGTACTTGAGTACCTAGTAAGAGAAGAAAATGTAGAAATACAGATATTTGAAGATGATATATGTTGATTTATATGTTTTGAGTCTAACAAGCAAAAATAATTATGTTTATTAGCATAAAATTGCCGTTAGTATCTTCACGCCCATATCCCCGAAGATGTAGGCAGAGGCACAACCAAGGCACCCACGGCTAGCCGAAGATACTAAGTCCCACAATGTGATAGGTGGCAAGCCTATCGCCAACCGGGCACATATCCTATCCCGAGCAACATTTTTTTTATTAGAAAATTGGAAAAAACCAATTTTGTTTTTGTTGCCCGGCCCAGGATTCGAGCCCGGGACCTCATGCAGTCAAGTCCAACAACTGAACCGCTAGACCACAGAGGCGATGAAATTGACGATGTTAAGTTAAAATATTTTTATAACTATATCAAATTCCTAAATTCTAATGAAAGCTTTAGAACAATACAGTTTTGATAACAGTATTTTAATATCAAAGGATCTGTTAAAGTTGACATGAAGAAACCTTTTTACCTACGGTCATACTTATCGTATAGATATGGTTAATATGAAGAATGTCTTTGTTAATGTTTAAATATTTTAACGTCGCTATATACAGCTGCTTCTTAGTTACGTTTCAACTTTACCTAATAAATACACAGAATATGAATAAGTTCTTTGAATCTGTATTTAAGTAATTTATCCCTACTACTTAATATGGATCCCAATAAAAGAACTAAAACGTAAATACAAATGCAATTAAATAATTTTATTTAAAAAATAATTTCGAAACTCGGGTTAAATTTTATTATTAAAATATTGCTTCTAAGGTAGGATTTTACCGTCAAATTAATCTGAATCAACGTAAAAACGCGTTAAGTTTAGTGTCAAAAATTCAAAGATATTTTCTATATTGTATTAATTTAGGTGGTAAGTAGACTCTCAGAGGATATGGATAAAAATATTGTCGAATTAAAAAGAGTCCTTGCTTTTGCTTTTAAAGAGCTTATGAACGGAATCACAACTGATAATTGAACTGTTTTACAGTGAACTTAGTTTTACTAAACTCGCTTTTCAATATGATCTGTGAAATCAGCTCTAAGCTAGAAGTTTAGACAAGATCGGATACACAAGTAACTTAAAAAATAGTAAAGTGGACAGCCCTAGGAGACAGCTCTATTTATCTACATGCAGATGTAGGGTGCAAGAGACCGCATTCATAAGCGGCAAATAGAAGGAATGGAACTTCTCATCTCCCTTTCTCTATTCTGTGGTTTACATAACGAAATGACATATCAAAAACATTCTTTAATTTATGTTTGGTTTTTTTATCAACCAAAGTTTGAAGTACAATTTAAAATGTGGATATGACAAAGTTAGTAACGGTTTTGTATTACCTAGATAAAAAAAAGTAGATATCTTTGCGTCCATATCCCCGAATTGTGTTCTGGCTACCTCGGCAGAACACAATCAGAGTATCTACGACTAGCCGTAGATACTAAGCACACAATGTGATAGATGGGAACATATCGCCTACCGAGCGAGGAATCAATCCCGGGCAACGTAGTTTTTGTTAGAAAAACAAAAAAATATATAACTTTGAGGTTCCAGAACCGGAGATCGAACCCGGAACTTCGTGTAGTCAATTAGATTGGATTAGATTGCATAAGCAAAATATTTCTCTTTCCTCATATCTTTAATAAATCAAAAGCTTTCACCCGTATATTAGTTCGCACATCATTAAAGCAAGAAGCAAAAACAAACATAAAGCTGGTAAACGAAACCACATCATTATTCCTTAAATTGACGACATACTTGTTGTCACGATTTCTAACTGATGAAACTGAAGTTTAAATTGTACCACAGTGTTGTGTTTAAATTGTATAAATTGTCAACAAGGAAAACCTTATCAAAATTTGTCAAGAAACGTTGATTTCCCATAACTAAAGAACAAACTTATTCCTTTTTTTCTTTAATTTGAATTTTCTTGATGTTGAAAAAAGAACGAGATTCTTAATTTTTTCAATGCCAAAAGTTTGTTTTGTATTTTTTTACGCGATTTTTAGACCAATAACCTCCAAATTTCGATGGTTCGTTTTTTAAAAGGTAAGCTATGTTTTCGAGGTAGACATGGACCACTTTTCATATAAAGTTCCCTGGAACCAACAATAAATGAAAACTGAAATGTTGTAATCAAACAATACTTTTCCCTGAAAGCAAATCTGAATCCCCAACAACCCTTTTTTTCAAACTACATTTACAAAAAAATGAGACTTGAGGTAAGAAAGATACATTATTTTTATGCATTAATACTGTTTAGATGATGTAAACGTGCTTAAGTGGAGAATATTTCCACTAGTTAACCAGCAATTTTTTTCTAATAACCAACTTATTATGCGAACGGAATTTGATACATTGTAACTTTTTTTTCTAATGTAAAAAAAATGTTTTAAAATATAAATATTTGGGAACTTTACCACGCGATGTCTATGCTTTACCACGCGATGTCTATGGAAAATATCAAATATATGAAACTTCTTGAAAAGTCAATAGTAAGTCCTAAAAGCTCAAAAGCTCAAATAAATTGTTTTTTTTTGCAATTCAGGCAATTCACACTCTATACAGCCTTCTAGGATGTAACATTTGATAATTTCTGTTATTAATATTGTTTTTAGGTTTTTTGTGATCTCGTCTCTTCTTGTCTGCAGTTTTTTTTAAATAAAATAGTCGATTAAAGCAGGAAAAGCTTTTGAATAGTTCATAGCGTTTTAAATCATCAAAACAGAAAAATAACGTTTGTGATTCTCCTTATTATACTGCATTTAAATTAGGTAATGCCCGTTCAATGCTAATATTGCGACGTTTAAAAATATTAATTACTATAATATAAGTTTAATGCTTGTATGTTTTAGGTGCTTAGGGCGGACTTGGTCCATATACTTTGATTATTTTATTCTTTAAAGTTATGTATATTAAATAACGAATCGTATTAAACAAACAATAGAGCGGAACCAAGGCTCTAAAGTGTTCGCAAGAGACATGTCTATTGGGCAAAGCCAGTTGACGAAGCTGAAGACAGAAGACGGTAGTGTCACGTCCACTAAAGTTGAGGTATTGAGGGAAATCGAGAGATTTTATGGACAGTTATATACCTCGGTCGCAAAACCTGTCACTGACGCGGCGAAAGACCCCAGAGCCAAGTTGACCCGACAATATACTGAAGATCTCCCTGACATCAGCCTGTACGAGATTAGAATGGCCCTCCGTCAGCTTAAAAACAAAAAGGCTCCGGGTGAAGACGGAATCACCACCGAGCTTCTGAAAGCGGGTGGAACACCAGTACTTAGAGTCCTTCAGAAGCTCTTCAATTCCGTATTGCTCGGAGGTACTACGCCAGAAGCATAGAACAGAAGCGTGGTGGTACTTTTCTTTAAAAAGGGCGATAAGACCCTTTTGAAGAATTACAGGCCCATCTCGCTTCTGAGCCATATTTATAAGCTATTTTCGAGGGTCATTACGAATCGTCTCGAGCGCAGGTTTGATGACTTCCAGCCACCCGAACAAGCCGGATTCTGAAAAGGCTACAGTACCATAGACCACATACATACGCTGCGGCAAATTATACAGAAGACAGAGGAGTATAATTTGCCCCTATGCTTAGCGTTTGTGGACTATGAGAAAGCCTTTGATTCGATCGAGATATGGGCAGTGCTACAGTCTCTCCAGCGGTGCCACATTGACTATCGCTATGTTGAAGTGCTGAAGTGTTTGTACAACAACGCCACTATGTCCGTCCGAGTACAAGATCAGAGCACAGAGGCGAATCCATTGCAGAGAGGTGTAAGACAAGGAGACGTTATATCTCCTAAGCTCTTCACCAACGCAATGGAGGACGCGTTTAAGCTCATCGTTTAAGATCCGCAGGCGAACGAAAGTCACCGACATAGCCAGCCGGGTTAGCAAGCTGAAGTGGAAGTGAGCGGGGCACATAGCGCGGAGAACTGATGACCATTGGGGCAGAAAAGTTCTCGAGTGGAGACCACGTACCGGTAAGCGAAGCATAGGACGGCCACCCACGAGATGGACAGACGACCTTATGAGGGTCGCGGGGTCTCGCTGGATGCAGCCGCTTCCATCCGGTTGAAGTGGAAGTCAAATGGGGAGGCCTATGTTCGGCAGTGGACGTCCTATGGCTGAAATGATGATGATGATGATGATATTAAATAATGAATAAATTTTCATGTAGCTTGACGATATTAACGACGATATAAGATACAAGCCAGTGATCGGATCTTGATGAAAATATATACAAATACAAATAATTTAATTTGGAACCAGAACAAATATACATGAATTATATGACTGTCGATGACACACGCAAAAGTATACAACTGTGCTGCGTATATCAACCAGAAAACAGACTCTATGTTCATTTTAAACTATGTTCATTTTTAACTAACAGTTGCTTAGTGCGTGTGTGTGTGTGCGTGTGTGTGTGTTTGTGTGTGTGTGTGAGTGTATGTATATGTATCAGTATGATGTGAACGAAATATGCAAGAGTTGGAAACCGGTATATGATGTAATAATAACGACTTGCAATGCTAGTACGTCTTTTTTCTTTTTGCAAACTTTATCAGATCGTCTCTTAGTGTTACTAAGTTTAGGGTCATAAGAAAGACTAGAATGTTTTTTTTTAATGGTGTGCAATACGAAAAGCTGCCTTACTTATGTCTTTATAACTACCCCGAAGTCGTGACCTGACTTTCGAAAGGAGAATGATTTAAATCGCGACGTGGTCATGAAGTTAGAGTTTCTTTTTTGACGTTTCATTGTACTTAAATTTGTCTGGAATATCTTCATCGGATTCAGCTCTTTAACGATAATATTTAACGTATAATAGATATTTGACATACCGATCGAGTACCTACATAAACAAGCCTGAATTAGGTCATGTCGATCATTTGCCATACTCGGAGAGTGTGACATGATAGCAAAATTACATTAACTATGCGACCAGGATACGGTTTTATAATGGCAGGAAATTCAGTGTTGCCCTATAAATAACGGATATTTGAAGCTATTTTAACATCTATTTGTAATGATTTAAAAATACTTTAACGCTAGTTATAGTGGCCGTCGCTAGGGGGCGAAAAGCAACTAATTTTTTTATACTTTAATTGCATAACTCTTTAGTATCTATGCAAATAAACAAAATTGGAACTTCTGTTAGTAGTTTAAAATAACCACTTATGACTATATATCTATGTATGTAAATACGATGCAAAATATGCCAAAGTAGTATTTTTTACAATTATTTTCTGTCTACCTCTCTGTCCATCTGTTTGATTATTCTAATTTCTGAAACAGCAGAACCTATGTCAGAGGAACTGTCATGGGCTTGTGCTTAGGTAGCTTGTGTAATAAAGAGTAAGTTAGGCTACTTTTATTTTAGACTAGCCGCCCGCCCCGGCTTTGCATGGTTATGAAATATACATATAAACCTTCCCCTTCAATCACTTTATCTATTAAAAATCCGCATCAAAATCCGTTGTGTAGTTTTAAAGATTTAAGAATACAAAGGGACATAGGGACAGAGAAAGCGACTTTGCTTTATACTACGTAGTGATTTTTCAGGAGTCGCGGCCACTGCTAGTTTATACTTTATACATAAAATAATTTTGTATCATAGCAACAAAATTTACTCATATATTGAAGAGATTTACTAAATATGTAAGCACAGTAAATTGGAGTAAACATTGGAGTCACGTTTTTATTTTTGATTTATCTTTTGATTGATCTTTTAGAGAAGAACTCGATGTTATACAGTTTAGAGATCGAAATTATTAGAAGTTTTTAATAATTTAGAGCAATCGATCTGAGCTAGAGAATAAATCAAAAGTTTTATAATGCTTCTAGCACGTTTTAGAAACTCCTTGTTTTTATCAAGTTTTTTAATCCTGTCCTACCCTTCTATTAGTCCTGGTTCCCTGGAAGTTTGTTTTGCCGTTTCTTTTCCTGACTGACTAGGTTTGGAAGCAATGCTAGTTTTTTAAATGATAATGAAAGGCAAACAAGCAGACGGATTTCCTGATGGTAAGAAATTCATGCCGCCAACCTGAGGCTGGGATGTTAGACCTCGAGCAAAAGTAAGTTTACCGGCTCCCTTATCCTCCGAACCGGAACACTTCAACGGCAAGCATTGGACGTTGTGGTGTAAGAAACAGGTAAGGCGGTGGTACCTATCCGGGCGAGTCACTGCGAAACTACTACGTAGACTACTTATTACTACTACTACTTACTAGACTCTTAAGGTGGATAGGGTAAAACTTGATAATAATAAAATCGTTGTAGTAAACATATTTTTAACTAAGTTATTTAAAAACATAAATACATAACAATGTAATAAAAACTAAGTATATAATTAAGTTCATTAAACATTTGCACACCATATTGTGGTAAAATATGTGGGTGCCCATAAATATATCTTGTTATAATTTTTAAACAAAGATATTTAGCAAATAAATAAATTTCATTTAATTTAAAAAAAAGAAAAAGTTTGTAAGGATGGAAGGATCAGGTCTGCTAGTTTTTTTATACAATTTAGCCTCGTCTTTGTTGTTCAATTTCTTTAACGGTCAAAAGCAAACTTAGCAGTAAATAAATTTAAATTAATATTTAAAATAAAATAATATTTACCTCTGTGACCAAGTGGTCCGAGTTTCGCATTCTTGCACCTTCTTTGGCACCTACGCTATGTTTATCACATTGTGGGACTAAGTAACTTTGGCTAATCCTGGGCCCTCGTTGTAACTCTGCCTACTTGTTTGGGCATACAGGCGTGAAGATGTTTTCCCTTAATTATCAATATAAATTAAACTATACATTAAACTATTTAAGTCATATTTTACAAAATATTGTCTTTAATAAAATCAGAATATGTTATAGTTAGAATGTACATAACAGAGTTGAAACTATAATTAAAATATTTTTGTTGCAGACGTTAAACTCTTTGGAGCACCTCACTATTTACATGAATATGGTAAGTTTGTAATTTTACTTCTCTCGATCTTATCTTGTGTTTTGGACACTTTTGAAGACTATAAGTCACATATTTACTTGCAGGCTTCGACAAAGATGATAATAGGTATATTTTGCTAACACCATGATCTTAAATTAAGCGTTAGAGCTATGACGAATCAAAAATCTACTAAAGTAACGACATGCTATGATGCCCCGTTTGACACATTATGACATTGACGTGAATATCAATTTACCATCGAAAAAATGTAATTATATTTTTAAATGAATAAAAACTTATACTGTATTACGTACCTTTAACATTTGTTTAATATATAAATAGCCTATAGGTGTCGCTTTTACAGTATTATCACGGCAAAAACTTACACTACTCAAGTAGACAAGTGATTGAATAGTTAAAATTTTACCAGGATGATGCTATAAAATGCAAAATAGATAGTCTATATGTACAAAATAAATTATAGGTATATAACTTAAACAGTGAAAGTGTTTTTTATTTAAAAATATTAATAATTGGAAGTCTAACTAAGCGCTAACAATGGAAAACATTTAAATAATATAAAAAAATGCGAGTCCAGTTTATAAGTTTTTGTATTAACAACTATTGCGGCAAGTGATAGCAAATCAAAACGTTTTAATAATATGAAAATGTAAATCTTTATTAGGTACGTCATACCAACCGTCTTAGATTGCCGCCACTATAGCCAGCTGTGGATTTACACTAGGGGCAGTCAAATGTTTTAGGGCAGCAAAATTTTGAAAGTAATAAAATTTTTTTTTCAATCTTATCGAGACTCCCCAATATCCTCGTAATTAATTAATTCTATTAATTTACATTTTTTTGTTTAATTGATAATTCAAGAAATTCGATTTTATTAATTATTATGAATTATAATTTTGGCACTTTTTTTAATTAATAAATTTGTTTCCTTGGAGATTTCAAATAATAATAGATTTTTCTATTTTTAAAAATTAAAAAAATTTCGGAATTATTTTTTGCATTTCTTAAAACATCAACTTTAACAACCAATCAATTTAAAAAAAATCTGGAAAACGGTTGACCCTAAAGGCCATCCCTGCAACTTCATGCCAATCGCTTGAAATTGCACTTACGACGTTTCTGAACTCTTCGAGCTAAAAAATACAATTAGTGTGTTATTTTGAGCACATCAAGCTCAAAAGGCTGATAGAAGTTTAATAAAACAATATTTTTCAAACTTCAATAATTTCTAAATGAATAAATCGATTTTCACGCGGTTGGCAGTATTCCACGCACTTTTTCAGAATCTGTGATGAACTTTTGAACACAAACTGATCGAACCGCAAATCTTAGGGAAATTTGAAAAATTCACTTTTTTTGAATATTTTTCGACAATGATAACTCACGAACCAATCAACCGATTTAGACCGGATTGGTGGCAATCGACGTTGTTATTTAAACGTAAGAGCTGATTAGTTTTTGGAATCAGTCGGGGAGCCATTTAAAAGTTATTCCAAGAAAACGATTTTTTGAAAATTTTGTTTTTCGAATACTAAGGAGAATTTTAACTCTACATAACAAATAATAGTTTAAAAAACAAAAAAAAATCACGCTTTTATAAATAAACCAAATTAAAAAGTAGAAAATAATTAATAGTTTAAAAAACTCAAAACACGCGTTTTATAGAAAATCAAACTAAAAAATAGAAAATAAATTTTAATAAATTAAAATTAAGAATAGTGTTAAAATTTTCAATAAAAATAAATTAATAACACTTAATGTGAATAAAAAAAATATTTAAAAAAAGCGTGAGGTGCTTTATAAGATATTGTCATGATATGATAATCACTCTACTGATATCTGTCAATAATATATCTATAAAAAAATCAGCACGAAAACGTCTTTCTACACGTATTTCCCCCCTTAAGTAAAATATTAGTAATAGGGCGCACTTTTTTCCGGTGCCCAGGAGCGGTATTGTGTTTAAATCCGGCCCTGACTATAGCGCCTTATCTATTTACCTACGAGCATGTTATCAGTGCCTGTCAGTGGAAGAGCAGTAAAGCTAGTAATTTGAGTAGCTGCCAAACTTACGTAACAGACTATATGTCCTATTTTTCCTGTCGCAACAATAACACTTTCAAGTTCCGGTCCGGACACAATAGGCCTTACATCCTAGCAATGGGACAGTGACGCATACAAAAATCATATCATCAAAAATTACTTCATATTTCCTCATTTGGAAATTCATCTTCTAAAATTACTAAAACACAAAATGAACTTAAGCATCAGTGAAATAAGTTAACTGGCAACTCGGAAATATAACTGTATACTTAGGATGTGTTTAAGTTTAACTGTTTCTTGTTTCTTATTGATGTTAATTCTAAAGTTGCTCTGTAGACTGCCTTCCCCGTAACACGTGTTCATAGATAAATAATTGAAGTAAATTTCCAAGTTCTACATATTTTGGTAGAATAACATGTTTGTTTGAATTTTAAGATTTTACTAAAAGAATAGGTAGGATAGTTAATACTTTTACTGCAACTTAATACACTTACTATGCAGGTTCTTGTTGGTTGTAATATTGTTTATTAAAATTTCAGATTGCATAAGTAGATATGATAACAAAATTAATAGCAAAGTATAAACTTCCACCACCAACTTGTTGGTGCGCTGCTGTCCACCCATGTCTGGGGAATTTTGCCTAAAGTGCTACACTGCCCTCTGGATCGGAAGATGAAACTGTCATTGTGGCAGCAGGAATAGGTAAGAAGTAGTCCTACCCGGGGGAGTTACTGCTCAGCACTGCACTGGTTTGTACACCCACTTAAGCCTAAAGCCGAAGTTTATGAGCTGATAGATAGAGATGCAGATGGTCTATTTTATTAAAAGTACACGATTTTAGTACACAGAAAATTGTAAATTCATGTGAAAAATATATGGATAAATCTAATAAAGCCTTGGGAAATAAGCGCTCATACAGAGACCACCCACTTAAGCCTATGGCCCAAGTTTATGGGTTGATAGACATAGATGCAGACGGATTATGACGGACATGATTTTGCCATGTTAGTATCTTCACGCCCACGTCCCTGAAGAGGAAGGCAGAGGCACAACCAGGGCACCCACGACTAGCCGAAGACACTAAGTCCCATGTTAGTACACAGGGAAAACCGGGTCTTTAGTTCAAATTGTAAATTTATGTGAAAAATATATGGATAAATCTAATAAAGCGTTGGGAAATAAGCGCTGTTACAGAGACCCGCTTATGAAATTTAATGGTAATTTGCTAAGCTAATTGAAACTCTAAGTCTGAGATAAATCAATTAAGAGGTCTCGAATTGAAGCTTGTAAAGCTATAAGATATAATACGAACAATGTTAAACTATAATCTTAAAATGACGAGATGAATTTTGGAAAGGGATACAATTTTCTACGTGTTGGTCCAGGTCTGCTGAGTAGAATAGTCTGCCTCTCTGGCAGGTAGCTCGTAAGAGGCGGGCATTGGTTAAAATACAGGTCATTAACAGCAAGACCACTGATGCTGTGCAGGTGCCCGGGTAGGGATCCACCGCCTCACCTATTCCGCCATAATGACTCCATTGTATTCCAGTCTGGAGACTAGCGAAGACTTGCACAATTGGCTAAGACACCGTCCGTAGGAGAGCAACGAACCTATAATATACATATATATAATATCCAGGGTTGTTCTTAACTATCAAGTGACTGGTGTTTCGTTGACCTATCACATAACAATGGGGGATAAAAATATGTATCTAAACAGTTTTAAAAAGAATCTTTTAAACTTAAGTTCAATCATGATATCGATGACAAACGCAAAATGTATTAAACTATGTAGCGCGTGTCAAAGCCCTCCTCCAGGCATCTAGATCATTATTGTTACAAAAGTTACAATTTGGTAAGAAAAATACAGAGGTCCTACCTACCTAGTCTTAAGTATTATTTAAAAAATAAAAATATTGTGTATACGTGCGTGTGTGTATTGCGTCTTAGGCATGATGTTTGGATTTTGTAGTAGATCATTAGTGGATAACTACGATTGAAGTTAACCAAAGACAAAGTCGTGAGTAAACAGCTTGCTTATTGTATATCGACAAAAAGACATTATCTCTCAACTCTAAGGAATAATGATAATACCACCGAAAGAAGCTTTTCCAAATTTTAATCTAAAACCATAAAAAATAATACGATGTGGTATCATTCACATTAATATTTTTTGCCGACGTCTTATTATATCTATTCAAACATTTTCCAATCGGAATCACCGCAAATGTTTTTGTGATATTTATTAAAAGTAATATTCCGATTCATTCGTTAAACATTTGCTCAGCTACATTTCACATTGAAAAAATATCTTCAGGCCCTATTGTCTTTGAAATAACCGATGAAATTTCAAGTAAATGTGTTATAAATTGTTTGTAGTATCTTATTTCTGAATATCTATATTTTTATTTTATTATCTCGACCATGTTACATTGCAGTTCAGTATATACCTAAACTGACTTTATTAGAACTAATTAAAACTGATTTTTTTTTAATTTTTTTCTGAATTTCACCAAAGATACTCGAGGGATTTTTACACATACTTAATAATGCTAATATTATTTACTGTAAATATTCATAATCCCCGTCTTCGGACCTGAGAGTTTCTTTAAAAAAATATATGAGAAAGTAAATATCCACTCAAATTATAACTTTGAACAGGATATTATTATCATTGTGGGTAATGAGAAAGTAAACATCCACTCAAATTATAACTTATAATTAATAGGATATTATTATCATTGTGGGTAAATAATTCTGAAATACCCCACTGTTTACGAAATCACCAAAATAATAAAATTACGGTTTAAGAGTTTTTTTTTATATTTTCTTTAAATACAAAAAAAGTATTAATTCAAATCTGGTGACTTTTTATTTTTAATTTCACTAATGATATATCTACCATATGGCAAGTTTTCACCCAAAGTGCAATTAATGCAACCTACTCCATACAAATGAATTTATTTTGACTAGACTATTAACGTAACATTTGGCTTTCATCCACTATGCGTTTCCGTAGACTTTTTACCTCGCACTACACCATTTTGGAATCTATTACCGACGGCAGTGTTACCGAAACATTTGATTTGGGGATCTTCAAAAAATAACTTTTTTTGTAAAAGGACGGCAATGCTGCTGCTAAACCGAAGAAAACTGCCAGCTCGTTTGCCAGCTATTATACTAAAAAAAACTGTTGTGTCTATTGGTCCCAGTTGTCTCTACAATCATTCGTAAAAGTGTGATTGTTCCCTGTCTTATGTCATAAAATCCCACGTACTTACTGTTTTTTTTCTATGAGAATTTTTCTGCCGCATGCAATGGGAATTGAAGCGGAAGGAAAAAAACGTCTAATATCATAATCACATTCTTTGTTTTTAATATTTTAAACAGATTTCATTACTTTTGGAGAAATATTAAAAACCTACTAGTGGTAGTGGGTATCGAAACAAATTGGTCCTACTAAAGACAATAAATGAATACAAAATTTTTAAAAATCAATTTTTGTTTTATATACCATGGCCGCATTCTAGACCTGTATTTTTAAAACAATCGAGAAGAAGAATCCTTCCTGTAATCGAAAAATTGTAATCTGGTTCATTCGGTTTATTTCAGAAAGTTAAAACTGA
The DNA here is from genome assembly GCA_002245505.1 of Calephelis nemesis. NCBI lineage: Eukaryota > Metazoa > Arthropoda > Insecta > Lepidoptera > Riodinidae > Calephelis > Calephelis nemesis. The sequence goes on from NJDD01001023.1 coordinate 507,855, forward strand.
AAAATAAAATAAATGATCAATCCGATTCAAATTTTTATGAAATCGAAATTCAAGAGTAACCTATTGTTACCTATTATTTAGTATGGCATATTTGTACCTATGTATTTAGTATGGCAGATAAAAGTATGGCAAGATGGATAGTCTTTTAAGTTAATTCTCTACGAGCAGCTACTTATAGTGCTTACATATAAATATATCTAGGTAAATAGCACGAATTATCCTAACTTAAGTAAGCAATTTATATTCTTGTAATATAGGTGCTAATCAACGATATTACATTTGTATTACACCTACATAAGAATACTGTAAATAAGTATAATAAACAGCCAGACCAAGAAATAATACAAACAAATATGTTCAACATATAAACAGTTGATCCTATCGGGAATTGCTCAAGAGCCTAATAAATCTAATGTGTATAGTATATTACAGAATACTAAAATCGTTGGCTGTTCCGGCGAACTTCGTTAAACCCGTTTGTATGGAAAAATTAAAATGTTGTTTTCCTAGTTTCCTTGCAGTTGAACGGGACAAATGGCCTACGTCCTTTTTCTGGTTTTAAGCTGTATCTCCATAAATTTTCAGCTAAATCGGATAACCGTTCTTGAGTTGTTGCCTCTGTGATCAAACTGTCCGGCATCGGACTTGACTTTGATTCGGGTTTAATTCCCAGATCGGGCAACCAAAAATGATTAGAAAATGTATATTTTCAATTTTCTAATAAAAATAACGTTGGATTGGATATGTACCCGGGCTTGCCACCCATCACATTATGGGACTTTGTGTCTTCGGCTAAGCGTTGGTACCTTTTTTGTGCCTCTGCCTACCTTTTCGGGGATATGAGCGTAAATATACTTTTTACTGAGTTATAAATGTACCTGCAGATTATAACCTTGGTGGTTCAGTATAGTCGTCACATAAAAGGTTTTTACTTTTAAAAAAATATAAATAGACTCGAACTCATGTTTGAAAACTCTGAGAAAATTTGTAAGTAATGTAATAAAACAGAAAATTTTAAACTTTTCACAGCTAAGCCAAAGCTTATAGGAATTCTTTGATAAAAAGGTTCTACACTGATTTTTACGAGTCATAAGGATTTTTATAAAATAATAATGTAAACAAGGAATATTTTTAAAAGAATTCAAACTTTTAAAGCTTTTCACGCTTATGGAATTTCTTTCGTATAAACCATGGTAAATAACAATCTAAAAATACTAGTTAAATATATGTAATGTATAGATAAAATAAAAAATATATATTAATGTATATACCAATACCATAAATGCGGAAGTTTTTATGTAAAGGAGAACTGTCATGGCCCATAGAAAATTTACCCAGGCCCGACACAAAAGGGACGTATCTCAGTTTTTTTGTTATATTACATTAAACAAAAATATAGTAACAGTATTTTAAATAACAGTGGCTAACACCTATTTATAGCTATGTTACTTTACTCAGGCGAAATATGTTAAAACCATTTATTTTTCGTTTAATAGCAAATGTATCCACTTAAAATGACCCAAAGCTTAAATGGAATAACGGCAATACAAAAATACTACTGCACGTGCTACCATGGCCAAAGAACTTTGGGAAGTTGCGCACACGTTATAAGTTTGTATATTACTTGGGATGGGCTAGAGACCGAGATCACTTTGTCCATTCCGCACTGGAAATGGATTATGTACTTAGAGACATAGAAATAGAAAATGAATAAAAACTGATTTTCAGAATTATTGTTTTTTTCATTTATCGATATTATATTCCACTATCAAGCTCTCAGGTTTTTAACAATACCGTTATTCTTTACCTTCGAAGATTTTGACATCACTTACTTGGAGTTTAAATATTACATAATAGTTACGTACTACTAGAACTTACTACTACTTCTACTACTACTACTACTTACTAGAACTTAGATCATCTGGAATCTAGATAACCTAGTCATTATTTTATTTTACAAGTTTTGTGATTAAATGAATATAAAAAAAATTGTATGAAAAAATCAAAAGTTAGTATTTCATTGTTAGCCACTTACTTCGAATATAACAACACTACATTTTTGTTATGCTCAAAATAACAAAAAATCTGGGATATGTTTCTTTCATGTCGGGTCTGGGTCGCAAATGACACTTCTCCTTTAAAATATGTAAATTTGGCACATACATAGAGGGTAACTTGGATTTACACATAGGGCAGTTTTTATCCCAAAAATGTCCCTGAGGGACCATTACCCAAGCGGGCAATGCCGCTGGTAACGAATAGCATTAAATAAGGAAGTTTTTTTGTAATTTTGGAAGGCAAACAAGCATACCAATTTCCTGATGGTGAGAAATTCACGCCGCCTAGAGACACCAACGGTGCGTTGACAACCTCAGGCATGGATATTAGGCCTTGAGCAAAAGTAAGTTTACCGGCCACTTTATCTTCCAAACAGGAATACACAGGAATATCAGAAAACAGGAATAGGTAAGGCGGTCGTACCAATTCGCGCGAGTGGCTGCGAAACTCTATCACCTAGTCAGATATCACGGTGTTAGTGACGCTAAGCCTATGCCTTTTACGAGCTACCTGGCAGGAGAGCTGATGTTTTGCTCTGCAAAGAAACCCAGACCAACACGGGTTTAAAAATACATATCAACAAAGTCACAGGCCGCAGCTGGTTCTCTAATAAGGACAAGCTACTGCACAAGTTACTGCACAAGTCTACTTCAGATTTTAAAAGCTATGTCAATATTTGCCTCTTCAATACTTCAATCAAGATATCCACTTGTTGCGTGTTATTATCAAAGTATATACGAGTAATATAGGATATAAGATATCAGATGAAATTTTTGCGTGATTGAGAGAAAAGATAGACGCTATTGTTAAATTGTTCATTAATACACAAACAAACTATAAATGGGTATGGAAACCAACAAGTTCTGATGCTGGGGATCAGCATATATCAGTAATAGAACCACATCGGAAGCGCGCGCTTTAAAATAGAAATAAGTAAAATCGCTTTACAAATGACTGAGAAATTGATTAACATAAAAAAATGGGAGTCAAACGTATAACCTCCTTTTTTAAGTCGGTTAAAATAGTTGATATTTACTCACTCATCGCATAATATAATGTGTGATCATGAATGAGTCATATGGCACTGTAAGGGCGTCGAGCACTGTTTCCCAAACATTGTCCTGTCGCAGCCCTGTAATTTTCAAACTTTCTTTGATATTTGACACTTTTAAAAACAAACTACATTGATTAGGTTATTTTACCTACACTTTTTATACAACAACTTCGTCAAACTTTAAATTAAGTTGCAAGAAGCCCTTACAAACTGTCCGAGCGGAATATGATTGGCATAAAAGACGGCACGGTAAGATGCAGTCCAAGGGCTTGCAATTTTCACATCTCTGTCGATCGTCATTGAATGCTGCGATCCGGTATTTATATATCAATACGTGATGCCAAAACTTTGTACTTATGTATGTGTATGTGAGTATGTTTTGTCCTAGGTCTTCGTCATCTATATATTAATATGTGTTGTCAAAACTTTGGACCCCTTTTTACGAAAATTGCGAGGACGCAGGGGCATAAAATTTGGCACACTTATAGTTTATGTGTAGGAGAAGTGCAGAACGCTAATATTTTTCAATAATAATGCTTATAAAGTACATCAAATCAATGAATAAAACATTACCCACGCTACCATACTTTTGACACACACACGAATATATTTATGATAACGATAAAAAAACACAGATGGCGCACTAAAAAGTTTGAAAACGAAGTAGTTAGTCTTAAGAAATGAAGATGGCGTTTTTATAAACAAGATATTTAAATTTATGATGGTCGAATTTCGACCAACAGCGACCACTAGTTTCATTTAAAAGGCCCGGTACCTGGTCGCAACATGACATTTGGGAAACGCTGGCAAAGAGCGTTCCCGTCTACTTAGTAAGCCTTAAAAGATGGAACTAAAAGGATATCGTTGATGGGACTCATATATAATTTACTTTGATGAAACACTACGTTTGAATATGTAATATATCTTAGGAAGTTCTAAATCATTCATGTTTCTATAGTGATATACTTATGAATAAATGACTAATACCTGAAGCTTCGCCCACGTGAAATTACTTTAATTTGCCACTTTCTTTCATCACTTTAATCTTTTCAAGGCATAAAAGTCGTCTTCCACCAAAACATCACATTTTTATAAAAACATAAATTACCATAAAACTTAATAAAACGTTTAGCCGCTACTCAAGTTAAAACGGAGAAAAAATAGAAATTGTAGAGCATTAATAAACGTTTAAATTTGGAACGTTATTTTCTTAGGTTTTAATTTTATGTTTAAATGTGTTAGCGGCCAGTTATTATTTTAAAAAGGTTGCACGTAAAATATATTTTTTTTATAATTAAAAAAAGAATGTTTTGATTGTATTTGGATTCTGCAGAAAAGCTTTTAGAGGTAATCTTAAAATTGTAAAATTCTTTTACATTTAAGATACTTTCGTAAAGTAATTTTTTTGCATTACAGCTAGTTAGTATTTATCATCATATTTAGTTAAATGGGTAGGGTATCTGCTTAATTTACTGGTCTAAGGGGCTTAATACCCCATCGTCAGGTTGGCAATAGGAGCTCTGGTTGTCTGTCTGTACTTGCCTTTCTATCATAAAAAGAATCTCAAATATGTACGTCTTAGCTCATACTGAACATTTCAAACGTAAATATTTGTTGCATATAGGTTTATCAAAATTGTAAAGCTATTTCGAAAATAAATGAATTATTTTCCACGAATAAAGGATACAAAATATTCATTGAACTATGCCAAAAACGGCGGGTAGGAATTCCTAAGGAAGCTGGAAGTCTAAAATCTTTAGTGGGTTATGTTATGGTTAAGTTACGTTTTAGGTGATAGATAGGTTTTAGATAAGTCGAGTGTTATTTAAGTTATTTACATATTAAGATTTTAACTGAGGTTATTTTTTTTTAATTACCGACATAAATAAATGTGCGTATTATTTTGGAAAACCCTAATCCGTGTTAGTAGTAGAGTTTCGCAGCGACTCGTCCGAATTGGTACCACCGACTTAACCCTTCCTGCCGCTATAATTTAAATGCTTTCCTTTGACATGTTCCGGTTCGGAGGGAAAGGTAGCCGGTATACTTCTAGGCCTAACATCTCGGCCTCAGGTTGGCAACGCACCATTGCACCCTTTGGTGTCTCTAGGCTACGTGAATTTCATACCATCAGGAGAAATTAAAATAAACAAAAAATAAAAATTGTAGAGCAAAATGAATTAAATCTTAAATTTGGAATGTTATTTTCACAGTTAGTTAGTAGATAATTTGTCCCTTTCTGGGACCGGCTACGGCGACTTTTAGGCCAATCTGCGTTCGGTATTAATAAGTCTTTATTTCAGTCATTAGTTTCAGTCACTAATAGTGAATTAGTTTCAGTCATTAGTTAGTTGGTTAAAAAAAAATTCAGTCATGTCATGATCTTGAGTAAAGCGGTGGTCACTTTGCACAAGCTCGTCTATTGAGATTTGGCGGCAGCGAGGAAATACACGATACACTAATTTCTTCATGATTACTTCATTTGTGCACTTTCATTGAACAAATTATAATCCCCCCAAAATACCCAATTTCACTCAATATAAACACGAAATTCAATAATTATGAAAAAAATAACGACTATCTTCATTCAGGATGGCGCCAAAACCCGTTATTATCTCAGATTTGTATTTCATGTTTAAATGTGTTACCGGCCAGTTATTATTCTAAAAGGTTGTACGAAAAAACATTTTTTACTAGCTGCGCCCCGCGGTTTCACCCGCGTAAGTCCCAATCCCGCGGGAACTCCGGGATAAAAAGTAGTCTATATGTTATTCTGGGTCTTCAGCTACCTACATACCAAATTTCATCGTAATCGGCTTTGTAGTTTTTGCGTGAAAGAGTAACAAACATCCATACATCCATACATACAAACTTTCGCATTTATAATATTAATAGGATTATTAAAAAAAATAATGTATTGATTTGATTTGGACTCTATTGAAATGTTTATAGAGGTAGGTTATCTTAAAATTGTAACATTCTTTTACATCTAAGATATTTTTTAAATAAATTGCATTACAGCTAGTGGGTATTTATCATTATACCTACTTAGTTTTACTGTTATAAGAGGTATATTAATATCTCACCCTGAGGTTGGCAATGCACCATTGCACCAATAGGAATCTGTGTGCTTACTTTCTTTTATAACAAAAGAATTACAAATACTTCTGAGCTCATATTGAAAATTTGAAACAAATATTTCTTACACATTGGTTTATCAAAATAGTATAGCAATTTCGCAAATAAGTGAATTCTTTTCCACGAAAAAAGGTCATACAAAATTCATTGAACTATTCCAAAAACGGCGGGTAGGAATTCCCAAGGAGGCTGGAAGTCTGAAATCTTTAGTGGATTATGTTATAAATATGTTTACCTTTTAAGTGATAGATAGGATTTAGATAGGTCGGGTGTGATTTAACTTATTTACAGATTTTTTAATGCTACCTACAAAAATAAATATGCATATTATACTTTAATAAAAACGAACTAGAAGTATCTTCAAGCTCGTATCCCCGAAGAGGAAGGCAGAGGCACAACCAGGGCACCCACGACTAGCCGAAGACACTAAGTCCCACTATGTGATAGCTGATAAGCTCATCGCCAACCGGGCACATATCCAATACTGAGCAATTTTTTTTTGCCCGACCCGTGTATCGAACCCGGAACCCTTATGCAGGTGAGTCCAGAATCTGAACCGCTAAACCACACAGTTGAATTATATTGTATTTGCTAGCCGACGACTAGCCATAGAAACTAAGTCCATATCGCCAATCGGGAACATATCCAATCCAAAGCAACATTTTTTTATTAGAAAATTGGAAAAACCCAATTTTCTTTTCGTTTCCCGACCCGGGATTCGAACCCGCATCACCCTCATGCAGTCAATTCCAACAACTGAACCGCTAGACCACAGATGCGAATAAAAATATAATTAAAAATTAAAAAAAAAACCAACCCAAGAACTTGAATTCCCTTTAAAAATAAGTTTCCAGACAATTTCATTCCTTAAAAGTAATTTTGTTTCTAAGAGCCGATAATTAAATTTTAAAACAATGTCTAAGAGCACTCGCACAAAAGTTACCTTTAATACAAAAAAAAACTATATTGAAATAACTGCATCGGTTCAGGAGTTATGATGCCACAGACAGATAGACACGCCAAACTTATAAAACCCCTTTTTGCGTCGGGGGTTAAAAATACCCTAATCCATTTTAGCAAACTTGTTTCCGCCCTTAAGTATAGGGTATATTTCCAATTATCCAGTAAAAACAAAATTTCCCCGGATTGGATAAATGTCCGGTTGGTGATAGGTTTACCACTTACCATATTGTAGGCCTAAGTATCAGCCAAAACGGGATTTCTTAAAGGAATACCACATGTATCTAGTGGGTCTGAAAGTATCAGCAGAGATTAGTATAGTTTTGTACGAGTTCTTACACCCCAAACCAAAAGATGGCAGTCCAAAACACTGTGTATATATTGTCTCTGGTGTCAGTCTGTAATACACAACAACAAATCGTACCTATACTTTAAGATTGACTCACAAAAATTGCACCATAAGTTCAGTACCAACTAAAGGCAGCTGTAGAGCGCTGTACAGGAGTTTGGCCAGGTTTAGATCCACCACCACATCTTTATCGTATTTCACCATTAGGATACTCGTGTGCTCTCTTGTACAAAAAAACGCGTCGGCAGAAGTGAAAGTGAAAAAAGTGAAACTTGTATGTTAACCTTGTGCGTTTTGGATATTTTGGAATGGTTAGGGAATAATTTTGCACGAATTGCTTTAATTATCAGTATGAATGTACTATCATTTACATAGAATACAATATACATTTTATCATTCTATCGTACACAAACATGACAACACGAACATTCGCCCTGCACCGTCTTACGAGTTTTTGTCTTACGAATCAGGTCACGTGTCCTGACGCGAGTTTATAAGTTTTTAAACATTCCAAAAAAGTGCGCAATGCCGCTAAAGAAGTTTTCTATTCAAAAACATATTCATAAAGTTTAATAATGTATTTATAGAATGATCGCCTTAATAATTGAGCGGTCCGACGTTGGACTTGAGGGCTCGGGATCTATCCATGTCTTGATCAACAAACAAAAATTTAACGTGTTTTTACAGTTTTCTAATTAAAACAACGTTGTCTGGGGTTGGATATGTGCTTGGTTGGGGATAAGCTTGCCGTCTATCGCACTTTGTGTCTTCGGCTAGTCGTGTGTGCCCTGGTTGTAGTTCTGTCTACGCCTTCAAGGATATATAAAATATCCTTGGACAAATAACACAAAGTGATTTTATCGCAAAATAAGCAAATTAGGTTGTGTTATGATATCCATAGACAATGAAACTAGTATTTAGAAATACTTGAATAAGTACTAGTTTAAGTTCAATAAATACTCAGACTCGCAACTTAATGTTCATCACATAAATGCCTGCCTCCATCGGTAATCGAACCCGAGCCTTGCAGCTGGTCAGTGGATTTAGGCGTGTACGCTAACCACACGGCCAATGAGGCCAAGTAAATGAAATATAAATATAAAAGATATGCGTGATGGAATTGCTTCATTAATAATATTAACTATCATATTATGATAGAATTACACTATGACAATATGTCCCCACACTAATTACCAAAGCGATTTCAATTAATAGATAATTGGAGGCTGTGATGGGCCCTACTATTACATTGTAACCATTCCTAACAAGAGGTATATAATTTATTATTTACTAGCCGACCCGGCAAACTTCGTAGCGCTTGACATAAACAGCTATTATCAGTTTTTAAGGAGTAAAGCATTATTTTTCCATTTTAATTGTAATTTTAGCGGCCCGCCCCGGCTTCGCACGGTTATGAAATATACTATTGTAAACCTTCTTCTTCAATCATTTTATCTATTATAAAAAAACAGCATCAAAATCCGTCGTGTAGTTTTAAAGGTTTAAGCATACAAAGGGACATAGGGACAAAGGAAGCGACTATGAAGTGATTAATAATATTTAAACCGCCTGTGTTCCGGACGGGAGAGTAAAGCTAACAGTAGACTTTCACAATAGGCCATCCCGGCTCCAACACATCGACACACCTATAACATCTATGGTGTGTATAGCCCTTGGTGGTCTCTTACTACTAGTAGATAAGTATACCTGCCTATTCATTTGACCTTTGCATAAAAAATTACAATGTTTTGTTGACTGGAATAAGTACGAGCAAGTAGGTATATATTTGATTACTAGATCGGACAGGACTGGTTTGCACTAAATTTGTCCCAAATCCGGATCAAGCTGGTAACAATACATAGGAAACACGCTTCGTTGTAAGCGTAATAATTTAAACTGTCATACGAAAATACGTAATCAGAAAAAGTTTAATATTCAAACGAACTTACCTATTATGAAGTTCTTTTTAAATTAACCTCCTTTCCATTATACATTACATAGCAATTATTGTTTTTTTTTTCATAATATTTTGTGTACAGAAGGTATATCCCCGAAGTGGTAGGCAGACGCACAACCAGGGCACCCTCGACTAGCCATAGGCACGAAGACCCACATTGTGACAGGTGGCAAGCCTATCGCCAACCGGGCACATACATCCAATCCCGCGCAACGTTATTTCTATCAGAAAATTGAAAATATTCATTTTCAAATTTTTTTGTTGCCCGATCCGGGGATCGAAACCGAGACTTCCAGAGGAGAAGTCAAGCTCGACGCCGGACCGCTACAGAGACGATTTTGTGTACAGATTTAATTTTATTTCTGTTTTATTCCATGTATGGATTGTACACCGTGAACAAAAGAAGTAATTTTCTAAGGGCTGAAATTAAAAAAAAACTCTTGAATCTCGATTTCACGAAAATTGGAAATTGAAATCGGATTTTTGCTTTTTAAACACAATTAACACCCAGTTCCTAAAAAAGACGACGGATCCGTTTTAATAAATTATTGCTTATTATGAGCTATAGCGACTAATAAAAGGTAGCACGACACGGTTTTATCATTTTTAGAATGTTTGCCTGTCTGTCTGTCCGTCTGTCTGTCGGTTTGTTTATCTGTATCATGACCGCGAGCCACGCTGAATCTACTGAACCAATCGTAACAAACTTTGTCTGGTAGGTACTCTATGTTCCGAAGAAGGTTATAGGACTCATTTTATCCTGCTCAATAATGGGGCTCCCGTGGAAAAGGGGTAAAAGTCAAAATGAAAATATATGTACAATTAATTAACACTTAATTAATTGTAACGGCGAACTTCGTTCCACCCGTTCAGTATGAGAAATAATAAGGTATTATTTTTCACATTTTCCTTTCAATTTACCCGGCTTTGCCATACCACTACCACCACTACTACCACTTCATAAGAACCTTCACCTGATAATAACTAACACAATAAAAAAAGAATCAGCCAAATCGATGCAGTCGTTCGAAAGTTATGCGCTTACCAACACATTTAGCGATTCATTTTATATTATAGACTAGCAGTTCCGGCGAACTTCGTTGCACCCGTTCAGTTTTTATGGGGAAAATAAAATATTGTTTTTCCCATCTTCCCTGCAACTTTCCCAGGTTTTTCCTTCATAAGAACCTTCTTCTGACAATTACTGATACAACAAAAAAATAATTAGTCAAATCGGTTGAGTCGTTCGACAGTTATGCGCTTACCAACACATTTAGCAATTCATTTTTATATTATAGATTATATAGTTTAGAAATTACAGTTACAAGAACACTCAATATAAAGTGACCAAATAATTGAATTCCAAAATGTAGGGAAACGTTTAAACGTACAGGGGGGTTACCATAAGCTCTTAAAACAGTATTATTTCAATAATACTAATTATCATCGGAGAAAGACAATCTTATGACGTACACCATAAAGTTTCTTATTAAGGTAATTATTATTATTAGTAGTTGTATTATTTTCATTTAGTAAGGTGAAAATGATACTGCTATAAGCGTTCATGGTAGGGCCCCAGATCATCTTATATATAAATACATCTCTTCACACCAAGACCCCTTGCAGGATTGGCTGAATATAGTATGAAGTATAGATTGCCAAGGGCGCGAAGTTTGCCGGGTCGGCTAGTAAAAAATAAAAAGGTTTAAATTGAATGCAAAAAGCAAACGTATTTCAATACATAAAGCATGATATTGGCCATAAATATCGTCCGTCTGTTGAACTCTGTACGACCAGCTCCATCTGTTTAAGCACGTATTCAACACGAATGAACTGCAGAACAAACGACCGTTTGCTAGAAAAGTTTCACAATTTATTACATGTCTATAAGTTAGGTACGAGAAATAGCTCTTGCAACTCTTAACTCGGTGTAAATAATACTTGCATAGCTTAGCTTCACTTGTTTGAGTTTAAATAATTCGATTTTTAACCCCTGGCGCGAAAAAATAACATCCTCGTGTTATAAGTTTGACGTTTCTATGTGTGTGATTGTCTGTGGCATCATCGCTCTTCAGCGGGTGGACGGATTTAATTGCTTTTTTTTAATTTAAAAGCTAGCGCGATCAAGGTGCAAGTCACGTCTTTCGTATTAACCATCTTCTTTTATGATGGCGCCAAAACTCTCATTCATTTTACTTTTTACAGTTTTTTGGTGAAAACAAAACTAAGAAGCATCAGCAGAATTTGAGAAATATTACCATTAAGACGCAAAGGGTTTCGAAGCTTTGTGGCTGAGTCGACCGCCGCCATTTTGTGTTTTTGTTTTCAAAATGGCAGCGAACTATAATTTCTACAAGTACGGATAGGAGACACTTGTACTCGTACAAACAAAAAAGTGCAATAGTCAACATATCCGAAAGCGTCATGTTACAAAGTTATTTACAATAAAATATCGATGGTGAGAACACACAACATAGTTGGCCTTGGCTAGTTACCACTCTAACGACAAAGACCTACCGTCAAGCGATTTGGTGTTTCGTTACGAGGTCGTTCAGAAACAGTCAGGAGCGTAATCACTATCCCCTTCCAAGTTAGCCCGCCTCTATCTTAGAACACATCATCACTAACCATCAGGTGAGATAGTGGTAAGAGTTAAGAGTTAAACTTATTAACGATTAAAATGTGTATATTATTTACGTACTTTTATTCTATAAATGGAAAATAAATGTATACAATCAATGTTCACAACGTCGCGGTCGTAGCGATCTCGTAATTCAAAAACGTTAACCAACTTTATTCACCGAAAATTATGCTTTAATGGCAAAAATATAAAACTTAGACTATCATGGTTACAAAAATACAACTTTGAATATAATTTTGTTGATTTGGGCCAAATTCTCATTATCTTTTTGTTTTGGAAATACCTCTGTAATGGATAGGATATGTTAATTCCTAAACTTTTTGTTTGTACAAGTGTTCACTATTCATATTTGTAAGAATTATCGTGCGCCGCCATTTCGAAAAAAAGTCAAAATGCTAGGCACTAAGCCAGGCTTCATATAAAAAAGTTCAATCCCTTTTGCATGGTTATTTTATTTGTTTTAAAATAAATTAAGAATACAAATTTAACGTAACTCAATTCATACCCAACATTGAACTATAAGTGCATATTTTTTTAAATTTCTGATTAATTGTAAACTATTGTTAGTTTTAATTAAGTGTAAAAGCCGATCATGTATCAAAGGTTTGAAAGGGATTCATTAATATAATTTACGAAACAGGTCTCTTTGTACACAATGTGATCAAATGTGGGGACAGGTCGTGATTATTTATAGCTTAAGATATTATGATATCCCCCGTGTAGGTCCGGGCTCCTTTACAGAACAGACCACCTGCCTTCCTGCCAGGTGGCTCGTAAAAGGCGAGCATAAGCTTACCATCACCAACACCGTGACTTCCTACTAGGTAGTGAGTTTCGCAGCGACTCACCCGAATTGGTACCACCGCCATAACCTTAGTGCTTGCCGTTGACATATTCCGGTTCAGAGGATAACGTAGCCAATAAACTTACTTTTGCTCGAAGCCTAATATCCCGGCCGTAGGTTAGCAACGCACTGTTACCACCTTTGGTGTCTCTAGGTAGCATGAACTTCTTACCATAGGGAAATCCGTCTAACTGTTCGCCTTCCAATATCATAAAAAATCCGTAGCAATCATTCTTATATTCGTTCTGTGACAGTTTATATTTTAAATTAGGATAAAATATGACTCCCAAACTATACCCTGTGTTATTCCGAGTCTTCTGAGTAGAACAGACAATGTGCTTTTCTGAAAGATAGCTCTTGAGAACTAAGAGCTCGGAAGAGCCTAGCAACGCAATAAAAGTTCATACGTTGTATACGTGATGCCAAAATCTTCGGACCCCTTTTTTGTTTAATTACAGGAGTATAAAATTTGGCACACTTATAGTTTGTGTGTAGGAGAAATGCAGAAGGCTAACTTTTTTTAATAGTAATGCTTATAAAGTCCATTAAATCAATAAATAAAACATTACACATACTACCATGAGTTTGACACACACAAACAAATATATTGATGATAACGATAAAAAATCACAGATGGCGCTCTAAAAATTTTGGAAACAAAGTAGTTGGTTTTGAGAAATGAAGATGGCGTTCTTATTTCTTTCAAATTTCGACCAATGGGCAACCACTGGTAGTAGAAAAATACATATTTTAGACAACCGTGCTCTCTAGACCACGGTTGTCTAAAATATGAGAATATCGCTTACCATGAGAAGAGCCGTGTGCTTGTTTACAGCTGACATCTTATTTATAGTCGTGTCAGTTATACTATTTATAACTCAATAACGACTGAACCGGTTTGGCTAAAAAATTATATGGATATAGATTAGAACCAAGAGACGGCTATAGAATTTATATCACGTTCGACTGTAAGGACTAAGGAAACTAGGAAAAACTACATTTATTTTTTTATATACTAACTGAACGGGTGGAACTATGTTCACTGGAGCTAGTATCATAAGATTATCAGTTTTATTTCTATACAATTTTTAAAACCAGTTCAGAAATGTCGGAGAAATCGATAAACATACATAATAACATTGGACTAGCCGTGGAAAACCTCCACCATCTAGTCTTAATCATAGTGTTAAGTGTAGAGAGGCTTATTATTTGCCCTTTATTAGAATTAATCTATATATTAATACGTGAATCTATATATTAAACTTTGGACCCCTTTTTACGAATATTGCGCTGACACAGCACACTTTATTAAATTAAAATTAAAATTTGGCACACTTATAGTTTATGTATAGGAGAAGTGCAGAACGCTAATGTTTTTCAATAATCCTATTAATATTATAAATGCGAAAGTTTGTATGTATGGATGTATGGATGTTTGTTACTCTTTCACGCAAAAATTACAAAGCCGATTACGATGAAATTTGGTATGTAGGTAGCTGAAGACCCAGAATAACATATAGGTTACTTTTTATCCCGGAGTTCCCGCGGGATTGGGACTTACGCGGGTGAAACCGCGGGGCGCAGCTAGTATTGCTTATAAAGTACATTAAATCAATAAAAAAAACATTGCCCACACTACCATGCATTTGACACACACAAACAAATATATTGATAATTACGATAAATGATCACAGATGGCGCACTAAAAAGTTTGTAAAAAAGTTGGTCTTGAGAAATGAAGATGACGTTCTTATCAACAAGGTAAAAAAAATTATCATGGTAGAATTTCGACCAACGGGCGACCACTAGTTTACATAAATACTTCGAAAGCACCCAGAATCAACATGGGAGATATTTCAAATTCACATCGACATTGTTTCATTCTTATTTTTGTCCTTCATTTAAACTTTCGGAAATTTTCTCTATGCACAAATGAGGTCTGTGGTAGTTTGAAATGAAATGTTCTAACGAATCCCTATTCAAGCTAAGAATGTCCGGTTTTTTGTATGTAAACAAAACCACTGAGCACACAACGCCGTTACACTGGAGCTGGAGCATTTTCATTTTTCGACTCGATCACTAGAGAATCCGGTTACCATTCAAACTTTAGCATCCTAAATTAATAGTTAACTTACGTTAAAACTGAGTTACTAACTACTTAATTAACTTTCGGATGTATAACTTTCGTTAAACATCCGAAATTGTGGGAAACCTACATCAAAATTTAGCGCCCTCTGGTGGTCATTTAACGTTTAAAATTTAAATTGCGAAATTCAAATCAGGTGGAAATCATTATTTTTTAGAATCTATACTTGTTATCGTCGCCACTTGGTGGAATTTCATTGAATACACACTTTTTCGTAGTATAACACTTGTACTCATCCACTATACACTGTATTCAACACTTTACGCTACTTTTCAGCATCAACAGGGCTTTGAAACTAAAGATATCTATCATAGATCTTTTTATCTTCCTCTCTCCTAGAGGGCCCTCTCTCTCTCTCTTTTCGTTGGAGGTTGAAAACATGGCGTTAGTTTACACAGCCTTTCGACTATAATTGCTACGAGGGTCAAACTGAAAGTTCTTAGAAAATCAAAAACTAAGCATTCTAGCAAGTTATTAGTTTTATTATAACTTTTCAAAATAGCGTCCATTTACATCAATATATCGCTGCATTCGATGGAACCATTGAGAAAAGCACCTTGCCCACTCGGCCTTAGGGGTCTCTTCGACGGCGTTTTGAAACGCAGCCACTGCTTCTTCGGCGTCCATAAAATGTTTTCCTCGAAGTTTTTCTTTTATTTTCGGGAATAAATAAAAATCGCAGGGTGCGAGGTCGGGGCTATACGGCGGGTGATCCAGTAATTCCACGTCTAAGGTCGCCAAATAGTCGATCGTTTGCCTGGCGGTGTGTGACGAGGCATTGTCGTGATGAAAGAGGATCCTGCTGCGAGGTCGTTTCTCTCGAACTTTTTCCAAGAAAAGTGGCAAACAGTTGTTAGTGTACCACTCTGCATTAACCGTTTTCTGATCCTCTAAGACAACTGTCGCGTAATGACCTGTCTTTCCGAAGAACGAGGCCACCATTTTTTTTCCAACACTGCGACCTCTCTTCACTTTAGTTGGCAACTTTTCGGAAGGAAACACCCACTGAGCAGACTGTCTTTTGGTTTCCGGATCATAACAGTAAATCCAGCTTTCGTCACCCGTTAGTATGTCGAACACAGCATTTGAGTCACCTCCGTTAAATTTTTGGATCATTTCTCGGCATCAATCAACATGGCGGAGTTTTTGAGCCTCGGTTAAATTATGCGGCATCCAGCGGGCACAAAGCTTCCTGACCGCTAAATGTTCACGGAGGATTTTGTGCACTTGACTCATACCTATGCCTAGACTTGTCCGAATCTGCTGATAGGTCACTCTTTTGTCAGTCTCTATCATACGCCGCACAACACTGATATTGTCTTCAGTCGTCGCTGTAGAAGGCCGTCCCTCACGCAAATCATCGGTGAGATTAGTTCGACCACGTTTGAATTCATTAAACCAGTTGTAAACTGTGGCACGAGATGGGGCTTCATCGTGAAAAGCCAATCGAAGTCTATCATAACTTTCTTGTTGACTTATATGACATCGAAAGTCATAAAAAATCATTGCACGAAAATTTTCTCGGCTTAAATTCATTCTGACGTGCACAGACAATTTTCAATTTGCCGCCAAATCGTAAAACAAATGACAAATGAATGAAATGTATACTCAATATTATTGGTAAAGATTTCTATTTTCAAAATTTAAACTTATTTTTTTAATATAATGCTTTTAAGTTGCCAGTTTTAAAAACTTTCAGTTTGGCCCTCGTATTGCTACCAAACATTTGCTGATGTCTTGTGTAGTTTCCCCCGTATTGGTCCGGGTTCCTTTACAGAATAGACCATCTGCTTCCCTGCCAGGCAGCCTGTAAAAGGCGAGCATATACTTACCGTCACTAACACCGTGACATCTGACTAGGTGGTAGAGCTACGCAGCGACTCAACCAGATTGGTATCACCTCCTTACTCTTTCCTACCGCCATAACGTCATCGCTTGTTGTTGACGTATTCCGGTCGGAGGATGAAATTGCCGGTAAACCTACTATTGCTGTTGGCCTAACGCCTCTTCCTCAGCAGGCAAAGCACCATTATCACCTTTTGGTGTCTCGAAACGGCGTGAATTTTTTACCATCAGGAAACCCATCTTGTTTGTCTTTCAATATCATAAAAAAAATATTGCTCAAATAAAAAGTGATATTTTTTTGAATGAATAATTTGTTGCTAATCTCGCAAGTGCAATTTTATGCAACTTCACCGAGCTTTGGTAAAATGTGTTGAAATGGAGTCGCAAATGCAATCCAACATTCCCTGCGGATGCGTTAAATAGTGAACTAAACGCAAAAGTTGATTGCACCATGCCGGAGCTTGCTGTGATGAAGCGAAACGATTTCCATTGTTCTAGTTTATTTGCTTCTAAAATGCTCCCGTATTTTTATACTAGCTAAGTGAGTAAGTTTGTATGTATGTGTATGTGAGTATGTTTTGTCCTAGGTCTTCGTCATCTATATATTAATACGTGTTGTCAAAACTTTGGACCCCTTTTTACGGATATAGCGCGGACGCAGGAGCAAAATTAATAAAATAATAAAGAATAGAATAAAATTGGTACACTTATAGTTTATGTGTAGGAGAAGTGCAGAACGCTAATATTTTTTAAATAAAAACGCTTATAAAGTACATGAAATCAATAAATAAAACATTACCCACACTACCATGCATTTGACACACACAAACAAATTTATTTATGATTACAATAAAAGATGGCGCACTAATTATTCATAAATTTTTGTAATTGGTCTTGAGAAATAAAGATGGCGTTCTTGCCAACATGATATTAAAATTTATTATAGTCCAATTTCGACAAATGGGCGATCACTAGTAATATTAAATACGTGAAGCAAAAGCTTTGGACCCCTTTTTACGAAAATTGAGCGGATGAAGGATTATGAAATTTGGCACACTTATAGTTTATGTGTTGAATAAGTGCAGAACGTTAATTTTTTTTCTCTAATAAAGCTTGTAAAGTGCATTAAATCAATTAATTAAACATTACACATATTACCATGCATTTGACACACACAAACAAAAATGTTGATAACGATAAAAGATGCAAACTATATTCCTAACGTTTGGAAACAATTCAGTTGATCTTGATAAATAAAGATGGCGTTCTTATCAAAAAGGTAACTAATAGTAGAACCTTAATAATCTCTGAACATTATATTTTAATGATTTATATTAAATAACTTATAATCAAAATGTGTTATGGTCAAATTTCGACCACTAAACGACTCCTAATATTGTCAAACTCGAAGGCACGTATCCAATCCCGAGCAATATTAGTTCTGTAACAAAATTCCCTTTCACACCTTTACATTGTGGGTTTGAATAGTATCTTTGCTTAATTGTGAATGCCCTGGTTGTATCTCTGCCTACATCTTCGAGATTATGGGCGAAAAGATACTTTATTGTACTACCTAACATCATGTCGCAGAATCGAGATTATTGTGTCAGCTACCATAAACAGCTGAGCCAAAACTTTCACACATGACATTATTTAAATTAGTTCAGATCTAACTCCTGACAAAACCCGCGTAAATTGCTACAATGACATCACTAGCTGTCGATTTCAAAAAGGTCAGTGCGATTCTTAATAGCACTTTAGGTAAATTCCAGAGACGTTGCATAAACTAAGGGCTTGTCCACATCAGCACGTTACGACGCCGCAACGTCACATGTAAAATTTACATTCTTGATTCGACCAGTTTCATTTTACACATGAATCTTAATACAGTACAGTAAATCAGAGTGTCAAGAGTCTCCGAAACCGGCGTGTTTGCTATGAAAAGGTTAATGAATGTGAAGGGAGCAAGACAGGTTTGTCAGGATCGTGAGGTCTGGCACTCGATACTCTCTGCCTACCCCGTAAGGGACTTGCCGTGTAGATATGTATGTATGTGTGTACTATTGTTAAATAGACGGAGGGAGAGAGAGGTTGAGTAAGAAAGATTGTGTAATTCATCTTGAAATTTTAATCGTCCTCAAGCATTGAACTTTTTTTATGTAAGGGGACAGCGAACAAGGACGCGGATCTCCTGATAATAAGATTTGACTGTGGTCTATATACGCCATAGATTTTACAGGAACGTCACTTTTCTGAATGGGGTGGCCTATTGTATAAGTTTTTCTTTAGGTTTTGGCCTATACGTTAGTATTTTGCCATTAGTCAAGTAGAAATTTACATCAATTTTAATCAATTATAATTAGTCATCAGTCGTCAGTAAGTCATGTCGGGCTCTTGAATAAAGCGGTGGCCTCATTACTCAAGCTCATATAATGAGATTTGGCGGCAACAAGAAAATACACGATACGCTAATTTTTTCATGATATTTTCATTTGTGCACTTTCACAAAATGCCACCAAAGTTGACTAATTTCTCTCAATATCAACACGAAATTCAATAATTATGAAAAAACTTTGTCTATCTTTTCTCTTGATGGCGCCAAAACTCATTGTATAAAACTGGCTACACTGCCCTCCGGACCGGAACATGACAGAGTCATTATGGCGGCAGGAATAGATAAGGCAGTAGATCCCTAATCAAGTAAGTTGCTGCACAGCACTCTACTCTGTTAGTGATGAGATATATTTTAACGTGTGCTTGCCTCTTACGAGCTGCTTGCCAGAGAGACAGATGGTCTATTCTACTAACCGGACTCGGACCAACTCGGGAAAATGGGACTTTCTTGAAGAAGTGAAATCAAGAAGCTGCACTCAATACTCTCGGACGTCTTATATCATTTAATCACAAGCAATTGATAATTAACATTAATTAACTGAGTGAGTTCTTTATAGTCACGTCAGTACAAGGTGTCCGAGAACTGTGACTTTTTTATTTCACTTCCATATCTACCGCCAACCGGGCACATATCCAATCCCAGAAAACGTTAGTTTTGTTAGTAAATTGAAAATACACATTTTCTAGTTTTTTAGTTACCCGACTTGAAAATCGAACCCGGGACCTCAAAAAGCTAAGTCCGACGCCGTACCGCTAAACCACGGAGGTGATAAAAAAATAAAATTAAAAGAGTTGTTTTAAAAGCATGTTAATTATTCTGTACTGGAAACACTCTGTGTGTGATTGAAATTCCGAATCTGGGCACGGACTGCGCATTAGGTACACAGGATTACGACAAGGTTTGTTGGCTTTGTTCTGGAAAAGTCTCGTACATCGCTTTGCTGTACAAATTGATGTACGTACGACGTCGCAGATATCTGACCTCTTTACCTGTAAAATCCTACTACCTAATATTATAAATGCGAAAGTTTGTTCGTTACTTTTTCACGCAAAAACTGCTTAACCTGTTTTCATGAAATTTGGCATACACATAGAGGGCAACTTGGATTAACACATAGAATAATTTTTGTCCCGAAAAAATGTTCCTGTGGGACCATTACCCACGCGGGCAACGCCATAGGCAACAGCTAGTGCTTCATAATTTATGCGTACTGAAACTTCAATAAAGCGACTTTGACTTCAATAAGTACCCAAAGACAAGGTTAAACATGTGCATAATTTGCTGATGGAATGTAGACTGAGCAAAAAGAAAAGAATGCAACTGGTGCAAGAATTTAAGCTAAACCAAAAACGTGTAGGTCTAGTACAGGAAGTCTTGTCATATCAAAACACCGGATTGGCTGTAAAATTTTGTTAACTAGCTATTACCAGTATCCTTTGTGTAGTATAATTATTAAACATTAAATGTTTGTATCTTTTAATTCTTTTTGAAGTGAAACTTCTTTAGAATCATTGTGATTTCAAAACGGGTGCAACATAAAAACGACAGGTAAGAGACAGAAATATACATTCATCTCACTCTTTTGTCGATTTACTGAAGTTTCACTTCTATCGTGTGTGAATCGTACACACACCTTTTTTATTATAATATAGGTACGGGACAAAAGTGTCATCGGGTACGATGGAGTCGACACGTCTCTCAACAAATCCCCTTTAAATCATAAACTAAGTGCAAAATGTACAAATGGTTTTTATCAATCACATCGAATTTCACCATGTGCCGACGATGGAAACTATAAATCCTAAGAATAAACATTATATATTAATAAGGCGGTGATTACTTTCAATGTTTGTGCAAGGATTATGCTTGTTAAATAAAAACTACCTCTTGCCGCGACTTCGTCCTATTTTCTCGTGCTTTGTCGTGGTTAACAGTGGAAACGAATGATTTTTCTGCAGTAAAAGGTATTCTAACATTAAACCGGGCTAAAACCGCTAAACAATATTTATACGCGCAATCGTTTTTGGGTGAAAAATGAACTTTCAAACATATAAAAGTTGTAACAGTCCTTATTTTGAGTTATTAAAATATTTTATGAACAAAGTTACTTTTCATACTAATATTATAAAGAGGAAAACTTTGTTTGTTTGTTTGTTTGGTTGTAATAAATAGGCTCAAAAACTACTGGACCGATTTTAAAAATTCACCATTCGAAAGCTACATTATCCCTGAGTGACATAGGCTTTGTTTCATCCAAATCGGTATAGTAGAAGCCAAGTTACGCAGGCGAAGCTGCGTAAAACTGCTAGTATTATATATAGATGAATAGAATAGAATAACTCTTTATTGTGCACCAAAATACATAAAAATAAATACATTAAAAGAAACTTAAAAACTAAGTGATACACAAAGGCGGCCTTATCGCCAAAACAGCGATCTCTTCCAGGCAACCCCACGTTATGGAGACATAATAAAATAAATTTTGCATGATGGTGCTCTTAATACACAAAAAAGAAATATAACACATGCAATATTAAGTGGAATATAAAGATTTTAAAATAAAGGAAAAAAAAGCATAAACAGAATTACTTAATCGAGTCATATTGAATGTAGAAAGTGACGTGTAGATGTGTAAATAAATCGATCTGCGAAATAATGAAGCGTAGTAAAACTGCAAAATTCGACGGCAACTATTTGATTAGGTACGACAAATCCTGATTTGATACTTCTTTTATCGAAAGATAGCAAATGATTTTTACAGATTTTTGTCACACATACATTTTATCAATATATTACGTTACGGGACTCAGTGGTTGGGATTTAATGTCTTCGACTAATCATGGGTGCCCTGGTTGTGCCTCTGCCATACCCGTTCGGGCATATTGGCGTAAAGATACAATATATAATAGTAGGTTTTGAGTTACACTTATATACTTACTAGCTGCGCCCTGCGGTTTCATCCGCGTAAGTCCCAATCCCGCGGGAACTCCGGGATAAAAAGTAGCCTATATGTTATTCTGGGTCTTTAGCTACCTACATACCAAATTTCATCGTAATCGGCTTTGTAGTTTTTGCGTGAAAGAGTCACAAACATCCATACAAACTTTCGCATTTATAATATTAATAGGATAACTCAAAAGCCGCTAGTTGGATCATAATAAAATTAACCACCTCGGAATCATGAAGATAAGCCATCTTTCTCAAAAAGGACCATCAAAATCGGTGGACTATTGACGGAGAAATCGCGTAACAAATATACAAAAAATATACAGTCGACTTGAGAATCTCCTCTTTTTTTAGAGTTGTTTAAAAGGTTCCACTTTATATTTTTCATTATATGTTCGACGTGTGTGATCTTTCAACAAAAGAACCCTTTCTACAAAAGAACCATCACATTCGGTAAGGTACCTTTGTCGTGTATCGTGTAACAAACATACAAAAAAATACGGTCAAATTTAGAACCTCCTCCTTTTTTTGAATCGTTTAAAAACGTTTAAATTTTATATTTTCATTATAGTTCAATGTGTGCTATATCTACAAAAGAACCATCGAATTTGGTTATGTACCTGTTTTATCAGACTTGGTCGAATGATCGTATAACAAACATACAAAAAAAACGGGTTGCACTCCGGGAGTACCGGAATGTAAACGTTATGTATTTTTGATATTTTGGAATGGTTAGGGAATAATTTTGCACGAATTGCTTTAATCATCTGTATTAAAGTACTATCATTTATGTGGTATAATACAATAGTCTTGTGCTTAGTCGGACATTTTTGGATTCGCACTGTAATCGTACAATCCTTAACATGTACTAGTACACCTTATTAGTACTTTTAGTACCTACCTATTAGTACTCTGTGCTAAACCATGAAATGTACGCTACCAGTACGGCCACTTCATAATTTAACTCGGCCCGTTAACATAGTAGTATTACTTAAGAGATAAAATTTGATGATATATTTAATTTTTCAAACTTATAAATAATTCAATTCAATATAATATATATGTATACGTGTATATTTTCCTTCTGTTATTATTTCCTTTGTTAAACTTACAACTTTTTTGAAAACAGCTAACTTCTTCACAATTTTGTACTGTAATTTCTATTAACTGAGAAGCTATGATATACCTAGAATTCGTAAACAAATTAAAAGATGTTTACTAAACTAATATCTATTTTATCTACCACAAACTGCAAAGCATTCAAAGCAAGAAACAGTTTACACTTTATAGTACAATTGTTTAATACTGTAGATCGACTCGAGGGGCCGACCCGCAGTAGTTTATGCGATTGTTTTACACTCACTCGTACTGGTGTTATCTATTGCGAATCCTATACTGTTCAGCAATTGTAATATATATAATTGTAAAACAGCAATCAATCTACGTTTTATTTTAGCAAAGCAAGCAACCCGCGCCTTCTTATTCGCGCATGCGCCCTGCGCCGTCTTACGATCTGACGATCTGACGCGAGTTTATAAGTTTTTACCCATTCCAAAAAAAAGTGCGCAACGCCGCTAAAAAGTTTTCACTTAAAAAAATTTAAAAAAAACATGCAGTCGAATTGAGAACTTTCTCCTGTTTTAATCAGTTAATAATAGGACACCAACTCACACTTAGCGGTTTATTTACAAATTATCGTCTCTACATGTCGACTCAAGTGATATATTACAACAGTCATTTTTAGAACACTCGAAGCCTAAAAGGGGGTTCAATGATAATGAACGACAAGTGTTTGCGCAGTCCTCTGTAAATAATTCTGTCGAATTGTCCCGAAGTGACGGGAAGCCCCTCTAAAACAAGTCACTAATGGGACAACCGGGACAAAGGACATTGGCCACTTTGATTTAATTTACTTCTATGTTAATTAACTAAATGATTTGGTGATAATTAACATCACTCCGAATATTTTTTGATATTTTGATTCTTTTTGAAATTTGTTCGTTTTTTTAAAAGTTCCAAAAATATAACTTAATAGCTTTGTTACCATAAACGAATAAATCGACTGCCCTCCAAACTAGTACAAGATAATGGCGAACACTGCATGTCCGTATTAGAAAATCGTTTATTTTACATTCTATGAATGTTATAAATGTTAAAGTTTGTATGTTTGTTTGTTACTATTAACTTAATTATAGGTCACTATTCAGAAAGCGTATTATAAATTTTTCATATAATTTAATTTATTTTATTTTTATTTAGTCATTATAAGATATTTCATATATTGGGGAAGTTTATTGTCAAAAAAGTTAAGACAATGAAGCTGTAATACTACTGGAGGTCACACTTTTTGTGACTTCATTAATTAACAACAAAAAACTCATTGAAAGAGAAGCTAGTACATAAGAGAGTGTCAGCAATATTTGGAATTTGAAAATGACAACAGTTCTTTGTTAGGGGTGTCACCTGTTGTGGTAATATAGCTTCATGGGACAGTGGTGGTAATTTTTTACGCACTCATTGAACTCATTTTAAGTTATCGCTATCTTCTTTTCATGAGAGCAATAGAAAGAGACAAAACACTATTAGTGCTGTCAAATTGGTCCGCAACGTCATTCCTAGAAACGTTTAATCTATCACTAGGAAAAAGATCGTGAAAATCGATTGAAAGCCATATACATATACAAAAGAAGAAGAAGAAGATGTTTAAAAATATCACGAATTGACATGTCCGGACTAATCTGTCATGTCTGAAGTGTTCCATCTCGCTTGTTTTTCTTTCATTTGAAAAAGACAGCAAGCATCTAAACTTAGTTTGTGAACAGCAGAATCACCACCAGTATTATTCGAGATGAATTGTAAATGCTGCTGCTGATTATAAAGAATCATACTAATATACTTATATTATAAAGAGGAAAACTTTGTTTGTTTGTTTGGTTGTAATGAATAGGCTCAAAAAATACTAGACCGATTTCAAAAATTCTTTCACCATTCGAAAGCTACATTATCCACGAGTGACATAAGCTTTGTTTCATCCAAATCGGTATACTTAGTAGAAGCCAAGTTACGTAGGCAAAGCTGCGTGAAACTGCTACTATTAGATATATCTGATATTTCACTAGGTGGTAGAGTTTTGCAGCGATTCACCCGGATTGGTACCACCGCTTTACCTATTCCTGCCAGCATAACTTCATGCAGTATTCAAGTTCGGAGGGTAAGGTAGCCGGTAAACTTACTTTTGCTCGAGGTCTCATGTTGTCAATCCAACATTACCACCTTTGGTGTCTCTAGGCGGCGTGAATTTCTAACCATCAGGAAATCCGTCTGCTTGTTTGCCTTCCAATATCATACAAAAAACTGACCTGATTTTTGTTACAGATGTGGTTGGCCCTGTGCTTTGTGGCGATGGTAGCTGGCAGTGCTTGTGCAGAGAGCGCACCTGAGTCCAGTGCACTATCGTCTGTTGATTGGGGACAAGTAGATGACGTAAGTATACATCTGGAGACTAACAGCCGGTTTCCGAGACGATAATTATATTTAATTTACGATTTATCTGCTGTTTAACAGTTTGATTAAGAACTTGAAACCGAATTTACGTTAAACAGATGTTATGAAAAGATGTAAGATAAATTAAAAGATAAAATAAATCGCCTCTGTGGTCTAGCGGTTCAGTGGTTGGACTTGACTGCATGAGGTGCCGGTTTCGAATCCCGGGTCGGGCAACGACAAGAAAACTGGGGTTTTCCAATTTTCTAATAAAAAAATGTTGCTCGGGATAGGATATGTGCCCGATTGGCGATAGGCTTGCCACCTATCACATTGGGGGACTTAGTATCTTCGGCTAGTCGTGGGTGCCCTGGTTGTGCCTCTGCCTACCTCTTCGGGAACATGGGCGTGAAGATACTTTTATTTTGTAAGATAAATTAAAATTGATTGCCGTTTCGGAAACTGGAGTTCTCAAACTAATTTAAAAATCAATGACCGCAGATCATTAAATTACCATTGCAACTTGCTTAAGGGTAAATATCAACAGCCTTACCTATTCCTGCGTCGTGTCAATGTCATGTTTCTGTCCGGGATGTTGTATAGCTGCTAGATGGTGATGAATATTTATTCAAGTAATGATTACAATTTGCAATAATCTTTAAAATGCCATTGAAGCATTTACCCCTTATACTAAAATTTGGCCGGTCCTTTCAAAGTAACCCTGTATACTGTGTCTATGCTATCTAACCACAGATGTTGTAGGTGCATCGCTGTCCTTAGACCGAGGTGTTAGGCCAAGTACTGTGCTTACCGGTTACCCTACTCTCCGAACCGAAACATGACATTGCCATTGTGGCATCAGAAGTAAGCAAATCCACCCCTACCCGGAGTCGCAGCACGGCACTTTACCACGGTCTTGTTAATAACCTATTTAACCTTTGCTTGCTTATTACGAGCTGACTGGCAGGTAGGCAGATGGTCTATTCTACAAAGGAGACTCAGACCAATACGGGGAGTATAAAATTGACACATTTAAAAAATCCATAAAAAGGAATATTTCGCAACAACTTGCACAAATTGATTTAACCTGGTAAGAAATTACAATATACAAGGAACTTGTTGACCCGGCAAAATTCGTGTCGCTTGAACTCAGCAGCTCTTAAGGGGCAATACACGCTAAAACACGTAAGCAATTTACTGTTTTTTTTTTATACAAAGCAATCATGGATCTTGGTGACAAAAATACACAAGATTAACATGAATATGCTTTATAAGACTAGTGTTTCCAAAACACGATTCATTTCACTTTGCTCGATAGAAAAAAATCAAAAAGTTAAACCTTTTTTGAAAGCAAAAGTCAACTGTCTACTTCAATTGTGAAAATATCGACACCAGATTTAACATAAACATTGATAAGTACTATACCTAAAAGATAAGTGTTTCAGTTTTTATACTTTTTTTCAAATTACTTTTATAGTGTCAAAAATAGTGATTTGCCGCTTAAGACGTTTACTTTAAAGCGTAATATTTCATAGTTATCATGGAACGAGGGAGTGCGGTGATTGGCTCTTCTGGCTAACTGAGTATGGGGCCTTAACAGTTTGTTGTGAAAAAATAGGTATTGATTTTCCCACTTTCCCTGCAACTTTTACGGTTTTTCTCGTCCCCCGTGTTGGTCCGGTCTCCTTTGCAGAATAGACCATCTGCCTTTCGGCCAGGCAGCTCGTTAAAGGCGAAAATAGGCTTAACGTCACTAGCACCTTGACTTCTACTAGGTGGCAGAGTTTCACAGCGGCTCGTCCAGACGTCCGTAAGAGGCGAGCACTGGTTAAAATATAGGTCAATACCAACTAGACCACTGGTGGTAGAGTGCTATGCAAACTACTTGCCCGGATAGGTATCCACCGCCTTACCTATTCCTGCGGCAACAATGACTCTTTCATATTTCGCTCTACAGGATAAGGACTAAGGCAGCCGGTGGACTTGTAACATTGGCTAACAGCCCGGCCTCAGGACAGCGACGCACCTGTAACATCAATGGTTTCTATAGGGCACGATTCTCTTTTCACATCATTAGACCCGTGTGTTTGTAAGATGACCTATCATCACATAATATAAAAATCTTAGTATCTTTAAATAATACCAGTGTTTAAATGATATAATTTTCTTAAGATACGTTAAATCAACATAAATTA
Organism: Calephelis nemesis; assembly: GCA_002245505.1. Lineage (NCBI taxonomy): Eukaryota > Metazoa > Arthropoda > Insecta > Lepidoptera > Riodinidae > Calephelis > Calephelis nemesis. Next base: position 535,866 of record NJDD01001023.1, read on the forward strand.
TGCACTGTATTTGCAAGCATGGCGACTAATATAATTTAGTGGAAGTAAAACTACTCCAATTCGTTCTACTCCAACTTTCATTTTACCATTACATCTATTCTATACATATAATAAATCTGTAGTAGGGTAAGTTCTGTACATTGAAAATATTAAAAAATGAATAGCAGGGGGTGTTACTGGATCGATACCAAACCCAAATATGTGATTAAAAAATTTTTGTCTGTCTGTCTGTATGTTCAGGCATCACGTGAAAACTAACCGTTCGATTTCGATGAAACTTGGTATAATTATACCTTATATTCCTGGGCATAAAATGGGATACTTTTTATCCTGGAAAAATACGTAGAAAAAAATAAATCTGAATTTTTCAGTTTAAGACCGTCATCCGCGCGGACGAAGTCGCGGGCGGAAGCTGGTTATAGAATAAATAGCATGCTCGAGGCGTAACATCCCGGCCTGAGGTTGGCAACGCACCGTTACCACCTTTGGTGTCTCTAGGTGGTGTAAATTTCTAACCATCGCGAAATCCGTCTGCTTGATTGCCTTCCATTATCATAAAACAAACATAAGAACCTTCTCCTAGCAAGAACCAGCACAATTAAAAAGAATAAGCAAACTTACTGAAATTACTCATCCGTGATCGGATGATCACACAAAATGGGGATTTTTTTTTATATAAATAGATAGTAGCTGTTACCCGCGGCTTCGCTCGCTTGGCAGTTAATATATTCACTCATTATAGCCCATTAATAAGGACTTTAATACAAACTTTCAACATCTATCTCACCCCCTTAGGGGTAGAATTTCCAGAAACGTTTAAATACGTGTCAACTCATTTTTAATAAGTAGCCCAAAAATAATCTTTCATATTTCTAGCTTAAAAAATGACATTCTTGAACACAGACTTTCAACCCCTATTTCACCCCCTTAGGGGATGAATTTCCAAAATTCCGTCCTTAGCGAGTGTCCATTTAGTAAAATGGGTCATTTTACTCACTATATTTCATAGCTGTAACGAATCAGTCAGTCAGGAATTGATATTTTATAAGTATAAATAGCGGTGTTAGTAAGCTACGTACATCTACTACAATAACAATGAATGTTATATACATATTTTATTAAATAAATTTAGGTAATAAACGTTTGACCTAGAAGTCCTGACCTCCATGCTTATCACACAAATTCCGTCTTATATCCATTATCTTAGTCCTTTGAAGATAACATTATAAAATACCTTTGTCTTATCTAATTTGGAATTAAATGGAAAATTTTATAGGGCAAAATTTTGTTGTACTAACTCAGAATAAGTGTTAGAAGGAAAAATGTCCCGTGTTCGTTCGGGTCCTTTGTGTAAAAAAAACTGTTTTTTTTATTATATTGGAAGTCAAACAAGTAATGGTGCGTTGCCAAGCGAGGCCGGGATGCTAGGCCTTGAGCAAAAGTAAGTTTACCGGCTACCTTACCTTCTGAACAGGAACTCGTCATGACGTTATGGCGGCAGGAATAGGTAAGGCGGTGGTACCAATCCGGGCGAGTCGCTGCGAAACTCTACCACCTAGTAGTATTTCATGGTCTTAGTGACGGTAAGCCTATGCTCGCCTTTTACGAGCTGCCTGGCAGGAAGGCAGATGGTCTATTCTGCAAAAGGAGCCCGGACCAACACGGGGAATGGCAGCTCGTAAAAGTTGTGTATAAGATATATAGGTACTAACGAGAACGCGGGCAGAAGAATGCTGTTTTTAACAATATGGTTCAGTAGGTTGTTCAGTTCAGTTCATAGCATTACTTGTTCCTGCCACCACAATGACAGTATCATGTTCTTGTCTGAAGGTTAAGCCAATCGGTAAACTTGCACATACACTTATAATGTCTTTAGATCACTATTGTCCATTGTCTGTCCGTCCGGAAAGACGTGATTTTCTTTGCTGTGCTATAACAGAAAACACAGGTATTCAATTTCACTTTAAATATTTGTATGTAGAAAGTCTGTCAATGCATCTATATTAGTACTACTAATAACTACACGCACAATGGTGGTAATTTTGTTGCGCACTCACTAAACTAATTTTTAAGTTATTGCTGTCTTCTTTCAACGAAAGTAACAGAAAGAGACAAAACACTTTTAGTTTGACCGTACATGTCATTTCTACAGACGTTTAATCTATCACTCGGAAAACGTTGATCAAAAACATTACAATTTGACATGTTTGGACTAATCTGACATATCTAAAATGTTCCATCTCTTTTGTTTTTGTTTCGTTTGAAAAAGATAGCATGCATCTAAAATAAGTTTAGTTTGTGAACAACAGAATTACTACCAATATCATGTGACATTAAGCGTTGTAATTATTTTGTAAAGTTACTATAAATATCGCAATTACTAAAGTCGAATTCGCCAAAAAGTTCAAACTATAAATAAAATGTAACAAAGATAATTAAGAAAGCAATATTCGTAACTCTATTAATAAATATATTTGTTATTTATTTTTTATTTTGTGTTAAGACAATTAAAAAGCACATGGCTCTCCTGATGGTAAGACTTAATCGTGGGCTATACATCACAAATGTTATAGGGGCGTCGCTGTCACGTAGCCGGGATGTTGACGTATTGGCTAAAACTATCGTACCTCCTTCCGTCCGGACCGAAACATGATACTGTCATGGTAAGGTAATAAATCCCTACCAGGGATAGTTACTTGCCCCTCGATTCCTATTTACCGCCATACCTGTTCCTACCGCTATAATGACAATGTTATGGTCCGCTCCAGATGACAGGGTAGCCAGTTGACTTGCGTTTTAAATCTAACACGCCGGCCACAGGAACATTACATCTGTAACACCTATGGTATCAGAATCAGAAAAATATTTGTTCACATGGACCATACAAGTGGTGTAGTGCGCGTCGATATTTTTATAAACGCACCGGATCGGAATCGCGGCCACACACTGAGAAGATTCGGGGAAAGAAACTCAGCGGGCTTGTCTTTTTTCTATAATAATAGTTACAATATAAACTAGATTAAAATACAAGTTACAATCTGATTTTAACTTAAATAAAAGGTACAACAAATCACATTAAAAATTACATGGGAGATTAAAACCTTTATCCCTAAGCAGTTCGCCTTCTACATTAATTCTAAATACTCTACTGACCTTATGTCAATGATAGTCCATTTGCCCCTTTCTGGGGCCGGCTAAGGCTACTTTTAAGCCATGCTGCCATGTCTTCTGCATTAATTAAGTCTTATTAACAGTCATAAGACACTATATACAAAGTCATGGCAAGGTTTTGAGTAAAGCAGTGACTTCTGTACGGGCTTCGATCGTACATTGATCATATGCTTAAAGCATAATCCACCATCAGCAGTTTGGTGTCGCGGCCGCCGACCGCGACTCACATAATTTCCATACTTTTCATCAGTTCGTATCAGACCTTCGCGTCGTGTGTTCTCAGCAAATCAATATCATAATCAAGATCAAATCATATTAATCTACAATCGCTCGTCTAGCCTCTATTATAAGCAATTACAATTTTATTATAGTTTTAAGATAAATCAATAATAATCAGTGTTTGAGTTTCATAAGTGTTTATATCCTAGAACTTTATATTAAATAGTACGAGTATCAGCAAATCTCGAAAAGTTAGTTATATTAATCATCACCTAATTATAATAATCATTATTATAAGTCTGTAGGACGCTTGCGAAAGCCCCTACAGCTTCGTTACTCGAGCTTATAAGGTGAGATTTGGCGGCAGCGAGGAAATACACGATACACTAATTTCTTCACGATTATTTCATTTGTGCACTTTCACTGAACTACATTGTACAAAATGCCACAAAAATTGACTAATTTAAATCAACATAAACACGAAATTCAATAATTATGAAAAAATTACAACCATCTTCATTCACGATGGCGCCAAAAAACCTACATTTTTAAACTTATTTAAACGTCGATCTCTAATAACACTGGCAACTTAATGTTAAAACGTATGTACATTGACCCAAAAAGGATTTAATCTTATATACTCGTTTGTGTGTATAGGACACGATTATTTCTTACCATTAGAACAGCCGTGTGCATGTTTACTGTCTAATGCTGTAAAAAAATAGTTTAAGGAAGAGTGTAACAGTAGTATATTATATTTATCAGTTCACCTTTTATAGTTTGCAAATAGCTGCAAAACGATAAGGACCGACTGCAAATATGGGAACATTACCACTTGCATGAACATTTAGCGCCGAATAGTCTCGTAGAGGACATTACCTTAATTTAATCTGTATGCAAATTCTAAACTACACTCAAACAAACACGAGTTCAACGTGAACTACATTGTTTGTTGTGTAAACGAGAAGAGACAGTAAGTAATTATTGTTATTTTTAATCGATTAAAAATAAGGGGGTGTCAATTCGACGGTATGTTATACAAGGTTATTGGTAACTAGACCGGATCCTTTTATGGGGTTGTAGAGGAAGTCATTTGCAACCATTTTGACCCCAACATAGTGCATCCGAAAGTGAACCAGTTTCGAGATAAACGAATTTTATTATTTTTTTCAGAAAACCCAGTCCGTCAAATCCTACGATTTGAACGACGGTCAAATCCTAATTTTCATCGTAGTTTTAGAAAGGCATCCTAGTTCTTGATTTACAATAATAAAATCCTAATAATTTGTATCCAAATAGGAGGTACAGGGTGTGTTTTAGTAAAAAATAAATATCAGATGTAAAATAAGCCTATATTTTGCTAATTCCGCGTAAGCAATGTAACTGTTACGCGGAATTAGCCAAATAAAGGTTTATTTTATATTTGTTATAATGGATTTCCGCATTTTTTTATATTTTATTGAATCAGGCGTTATGATTCAATAAAACATAAAAAAAACATTGAAAAGTGGTTTTAAAAATGATTTTTTTCTCAAAAAAGTGCTAATTAATTTACTTCGCATGTTAATTAAAAAACATCATTTAAAAACATTTAAAAACAGTTCACTAGCTATCCAACGAGGTAATAAAAAATGCATGTTACTCGGTTTCAGAAAAATAAGAATGAGTAGAAGTTAAGGAGCAAATACTTTGAATGTGACTAATAATATATTTTAAGAAAATAAAACAAAATCAAGTTGAAAATAAGTTTCATTCAAGTATTTTTACAGATCATTTCCAAAATGGCTGCCTCTGTTTCGTATGCAAAGACGCATACGTTTGCGTAGTTGAGTTTTAACAACACTAGTTGCTAAATTTGTCTTCATACGTTACAAAACTTATTATACGTCATTTTAGTTCGTAAATAGTTGGCACAGGTGAAGAATAATCATCGTATACGAGGCTTTTATGTGACCCCAAATGTAGAAGTCGACAGGAGTAAGGTCTGGACTCCTCGCTGGCCACGGAATAGGGCCTCCTCTGCCAATCCATCGGTTAGGAAAATGACAGCTTAGCCATTCACGGACAATAACACTAAAGTGTGCTGGACATCCATCGTATTGGTAAATCATTTGTTGCCTGGTTACCAGCCTGACTTTTAAAACCTTATAGAAAAAGTTATATTATATTAAAAGGATATTACAAGTTTACGTATTTGTGTTTGTTTGTCTGTGACTTCACTATCTTTGAAAGAATGGATCAATTTAATGTCGATTTTTGTTTGAAACCTGACGTGATAGAGATGGTTCTTACATGTCATTTGTCGGGGATTATTCAAAATTTCTAATTTTAAGATTATCTTCATTGTTCTAGGACCCATATTCCGTGGCAGCTATGACTGGTCGCTATGCCGCTCCCTCACCATGGCTCTACTTCGTAGCTGATGAACCTCGTGATTCACAGGTAAAATATTTGATCCATAACTTGACATACAAAGCTGCAAATATCAACCTCCAATGGTAGAGTTTTGCTTAAACACTTCTGAAATGGATAACCCAGATATCTGCCTATACTTGTTGCATCAATATCAGTGCTCAATTTTGTCGTGTTCCAATCTGGGGTTTAAAGTAGACTTGACATCCCAACCTTAAATTGGCATTACTATATTTAGTAACTAGCCTCTGTGGTCTGGCGGTTCAGTTGTTGGACTTGACTGCATGAGGTCCCGGGTTCGAATCCCGGGTCGGGCAACAAAAAGAAAATTTGGTTTTTCCAATTTTCTATTAAAAAAATGTTGCTCGGGATTGGATTATGCCCAGTTGACAATAGGCTTGCCACTTATCACACTGTGGGACTTAGTGTCATCGGCTGGTCGTGGGTGCCCTGGTTGTGCCTCTGCCTACCCCTTCGGGGATATGGGCGTGAAGATATAGACTACTATATTTAGTATCCACGTTTTTATTTGTAAAGTCGTCTGTTTGTTTACTTATTAACTTTTGTTTATACACGTAAGTCCGTTGAGATTCGCCTAGTCTTAGTGAGGCCGCTTTCCAATCCGGTGGAAGATTTTAGAATTATGTAGACGCGTCACATGTATGGTATGGTCTTCGTGAAAACTTTTTTATTTTTTATTTTTGTGATATTGGAACAAGCAGACGAATTGCCTATGGTAAGAAATTCAGGCCACTTTGAGACACCAAAGGTGATAATGGTGCGTTGCCAACCTGAGGCCAGGATGTTAGTCCTCGAGCAAAATTAAGTTTATCATCTATGTTATCCTCCCAACCGGATCACATCAGCTCAATAGGTAAGGCGGTGGTACTCGAGCGAGTCACTGCGGAACTCTACCACTTAATCAGATGTCACGGTGTTAGTGACGGTAAGCCTATGCTCGTCTTTTACGAGCTAGCCTAGCAAGAAGGCAGCTGGCCTATTTGGGCCTATTGCCCGAACCAATACATACCTTACAATAAAAAGCCCATTAAGTAGAGTTATATTTAAACACTTTAATGTACCCTCTCCATCAAACTCTTCCATCAACAAACTTGATACTTGGATTTAATACAGACAATCAAATTAAGTTATTCCCATTCAAGACGTAGAAGTTAACGTCGAGTTGTTTTAGTAGAGTTTTGTGATGCTATTATTCTACTTCCAACATTTATCTTTCACTTCGGAAGGCGGTACTGTAATTACTTGAAGGAAAAGCAAAACGATCAAGACTTTTTTCCTAACACACATCGAACTATAATGAAATAAAGTGGAACCTTTTTAATACACTCATTTTAATATATCACTTATATTAAAGTAAATAGTTTAAGTAAGTAAAACTGTAAAAATCTAACTCCAATTATTCCATAAGGTACCAGGTCGTGATTTGATAGTTTTTTTAACTGAGCCTAAAAAAGGAGTAGGTTCTCAAGTCGACTGTATGTTTTTTTTTGGTATGTTTGTTATGCGGGTTCTCCATCAATAGTCCACCGATTTTTAACCGTCTTCAAAAAAAGGAGAAGGTTTCTCAATTTGAAAATCTTTCTTAGAAAGATGACCTATATTTATGATTCCTAGGTGGTCCTATATAAGTTTATCATAATGCGACTAGTGGGTTTTGAGTTTTACTTAATAACATTTTTTTTTATTATTAATTTAATAATATATCTATTCCTGAAACCATAACGTCGGTGTTTTTCGCTGTCATGTTCCGATTTGGTATGAGTAGAGGCTATAACCCCAACATTAAGTGGGCTCTTAATGGATATTAATAAATGTAAATAAATAACAGATGTGGTTAACATAAGTTATTTTATTTTTTCGGCAGCAGTTATGTATTGTTTTAATTTAGTTTCACGGTATTTTAATTGTAAAATTACTTATCTTCTCTAGTTTATTGGTTTATTAATTACATTTTCAGCAGCTTTTTTAGAAAAAATCCTGTAGTTTTTTAGTCCTAAATCTTGTTTTTCCGCGACGGTTTCCTTAATTAATCAACGGATTTTAAATAAATTTACATTCAAGTTTATCACACAGCTAGTATATATTATATTTGTCCTATTTTCTTTTAAATCTATAAACCAATTAACTAAATTTATCACTTAGTTATAAGATTTCTAATCTATCCAAATTCTTACAATTAGAAAAATACGCCACTACATCTAATTAGATTTTTTACTAATATATAAAGAAAAACTATTTCCTAACATACATCAATGCCGACCTATTATCACCTTGCGACACTTTGCTAATGTTCACCAATTTGCCAGGTTGATAAGCTAAAACCTCAGAAAGGATTAACTCTCAAAGAACATTATGGGATGGTTAATTTGCCCGCATAAAATCTATCAGTTTCATTCATTCCCTCAGTCAATCTTTCAGTAATGTAAAAAAAATACCAAACGTTTGTTGTTCTATGTAGTGTTATAATTTATAGTATAAATAGTAAAATAATTTCTTCTTGTCGCCTCTGTGGTGGACTTGACTGCTCGAGGTCCCGGGTTCGAATCCCGGGTCGAGCAACAAAAGGAAAGTTGATTTTTCCAATTTTCTAATAAAAAAAATGTTGCTCGGGTTTGGAAATGTGCCCGGTTAGCGATAGGCCTGCCACCTATCACATTGTGGGACTTAGTGTCTTCGGCTAGTCGTGGGTGCCCTGGTTGTGCCTCTTCCTACCTCTTCAGGGATATGGGCGTGAAGATACTTTTTAATTTCTTCTATTTAGCAGTCTATACCCTCGGTCTCGTTATGTTTTACTTATGGAGAGCTCAGAGCGCTAAATGAAAAAAAAAACCCTGAGTTTCGGCAGAACTGAAAACTTGGATATTAATGTTGTACATTTTTGATGTATGGGAATGGTTAGGGAAAAATTTTGCAGGAATTGCTTTAATTAAAATACCATAATTTATGTAATAAAATATAATTTTCAACTAATTGATTTTGTTTGAGAACAAAAAATGTTCTTATGTATTATATATATACATGTAGGTATAAACTTCCGGCCCGCCCCGGCTTCGAACGGGTATAAAATATACATACCTATAAACCTTTCTCTTCAATCAATTTATCTATTAAAAAAGCTGCATCAAAATCCTTTGCTTTGTTTTAAATATTTAAGCATACAAAGGGACATAGGGACAGTTAAGGTGGTGTTAGTTACACCACTTAAAAGTCAAGAACGGCTCAACGGATTTAGCCGAAAATTGGTAGGGAGGTAGCTTAGAACCGGGAAAAGGACATATGGTACATTTTTTCCTATTCAACAGCGAGGAAACTAGGAAAAACAACATTTTAATTTTTCCTATACAAACTGAACGGGCGGAACGAATTTCGCGGGAATAGCTACTACTATAGTAAATTTAATAAATCCCGAGACCCAAAAATTAAGTACTATTCATCACACACAGTTGCTCCGGTCCGGAATCGAACTAGATCTAGTGTGTATGTGGTGGAGTTAGATGTATACGCTAACCCTTTGACCAACGACGTAGTCAATATCTATTAAAAATAAGGTAAATGTGCAGATGTTTGAATGTTTTTAATTCATCTTTTGAATTTTCGAACTATTAATCCGAAAACATAAATCGCCTCTATGGTCTAGTGGTCCAAGTGTTGGACTTAACTTCATGAGGTCCCGGGTTCGATTTCCGGTTCGGGCAACAGAAAGAAAATGCTTTCAAATTTTCTAATAAAACTAATTTTAATGTTGCTCGGGATTGGATATGTGCCTGGTTGCCGATAGTCTTGCCACCGAACATTGTGGGACTTAGTGTATTCGACTAGTCATGGGTGCTTGTGCCTCTGCCTACCTCTTCGGGGATATGAGCGTGAAGATACTTTAAATACGTAGATGTTTGAATGTTTTTCGTTCAAATTGCTTTTTCAATTTCAAACTACGATTATTAATCCGAAAACATCGTACTTTACAGTTTAACATTAATGCTTCGAAAACACAGCAAGTATAAGACGTATAGTTTGACGCATTAAACAAATCAATTTCCCGAGGATCATAGAAACTTTCAACCCCAATCCCTTTTAAATTATGTAATAGAATTTCCTAAAGTTTATTCTTAGCTTCCAAATTTTATTATTTATACATTAAGTTGTTGATAGAAGTTTGACATAGGCAATTTTGGTGAAAACTCCCACATTTCAACTATAACAGTAGCAATTTTGATGTATTTTGAAAGTTATTTCTGTAAGTAAAAAGTCGTCTGTTTTTTATAATATTAGAAGACAAACAAGCAGACGGATTTCGTGATGGTAAGAAATTCCCGCCGCCTAGAGACACCCAAAGTGGTAATGTTGCCAACCTGAGGCCGGGATGTTAGGCCTCGAGCAAAAGTAAGTTTACCGGCTACCTTACCCTCCGAACCGGAACACGTCATAACGTTATGGCGGCAGGAATAGGTAAGGCGGTGGTACCAATCCGGGTGAGTCGCTGCGAAACTCTACCACCTAGTCAGATGTCACAGTGTTAATGACGGTAAGCCTATGGTCGCCTTTTACGAGCTGCCTGGCAGGAAGGCAGATGGTCTATTCTGCAAAGGAGCCGGACCAACACGGGGAAGACGGGGAAGAGTCTGGTTTTCTGGTAATGGTATATTTGTTATAAAATAATCTAAAACGCATATTTTTCAAAAAAAAATTGGATTACAAAATCTGATTCCGTATATTTTTAGTGATGATCACTGGTTATATGAAATATGGTGTACTTATATGAAATATCCGTCAAATGACGTGTTTTGTATTTGGTATCTCCATTGTGTTTATGTTGGATACAGGAGATAGCAAATATTATAAAACACATCATTTGACAGCTAGTTCAAAATTTGGTCTCCTGGAAAATGTTTTTAATTATTTTTTAATAATAAGTAGTTGTTGCTTTTGAAATGATTTACATTGGATCCGACAGACTGCGCTACTATCGGAGCATCGAATATCATGTAGTAGCTGTTAATGTCAAGCGATACGCAGTTTATCTATATATAATATTATTATATAATATATTATATGCTAGTTAAATATATATTTGGAATCGCGATTTGGCAGTCAATAACCTTTGAGTGAGGGATTAAAGGCTAAGATGAGCATATGACGTATATACAGCTGATGTAATACTTAAATATATTTTTTAATAAATTTTTTCATATATGCGTATCTCAAACGGATATCACTTGCGATCGCAGTTATCTGTTGATTCACAATATTGTGTCCGTCAGAAGTGTTTATGTGTGCGTTCTTCGAGAACACGTATTTAGAATGCCCTATGAGCCCTTACAATGAGTTTACGGCCTGTCAAGTTTACTATACTCGCTACCGTCTCTGTAAATTACTTGTATGAAAACTTTGAACAGCGCCTCCTATTGGTAACTAAGAGAAACACATTTTTAGACCAAAAGTGCCATAGATTTCGACACGTAACTTACTGAACTAATCTATACAAACTCATGGTAAAGGCTCTGTACCTGTGTGTATTTTGTACCTGTGCCTTTTGACTTAAATGATTTGAAATCATTCACATTTATGCATGTTTTCCAAGTGTTACAATAAAGATACTATGTTATAATTTTGTTTCTATGAGGTGCATCGATACAACTTTTTCTATCCCTTTTTTTTTTAATTTTTGAAAGATTTCGAGTAAACTTGCATAATAAATACACTACACCGGCCACAACTACCGATACAGTTATAGCATAGTGTCTATAGGGCATGGTTGTCTTTTGCTATCGTAAAAGTTGTGTGCTTATTTCATATCTTATCACAAACAAATTCTATAAATACAGATCACCGGAAAATAATTTAAAATTTAAATATTTAAACACAGTTATGTACACCTGTACTGCACTTACTGTAACCACTGTAGTCAAGTGGTCCAATGATAGCGAGTGCATGAGATTCTGGGTTCGATTCCCGCCTGAATAAAATAGGTTTATTTCATTTTCTTTTTAACACAGTTATGTAACCCTCTACTGTCACCTCTGTGGTCTAGTGCTCCGGTGTTAGCAACTGCATTAGATCTCGGGTTCGATTCCCGGGTTTAAAACTACATAAAAAATATATTTCTTTAATTTTCTAATAACACCAAAGTTGCCCGTGTGTAAGTGCCAGATTGGCAAAGGTTTGCCGTTTGATTTTTGAGTGCGTATCTTCTAATCGTGGGTACCCTGGTTGTACTTCTTCCATTTTTGGAGATATGAACGTGAAGATTGCTTACTTACTTACAATTATGTGAAGGAGGAAAACGTTAAAGAAAATCCTCGTCTACGGAGAACATCTTACGTTTCTGTGAATCCAGCGATAGAGTTGTTACAACGGGAAGCATACAACAATTACTTAGAAAGACAAGCCCTTGCGAATCGGGAATACTTCAACCGAGTCGGAAAACGAGGTTAGAAACTTTGCTTTATTACATTAACACATGTTATAAATTAAGCGCAGTTAGAAAAAAGTAAAAAAAAACCGACTTCGATTTTAAAAATGTCAAATTACACAAAAAAACTGTATTTTCTAATATATCTATCGGATCTTCAGATTCAAACGTGGTAGTATTCAATTCGAAAGTACACTCCTTTAAACAAAATAAGAGTTTTTAAAATCGGTCCACAAAGGATGGAGAAACCGATAAAGATATATAAGTACATAAAAATAAAACTTTTGCATTTTTTTTCGAAGTCGGTTAAAACAAAGTTAGTTTATACCTCCTTAAGGTTAAAAACGACGGGTTGCACTCCGGGAGTGCCGGCAGAAGTGAAAACTTGAATATTGAAATTGTGCATTTTTGATATTTTGGAATAGTTAGGGAATAATTTTGTACGAATTGCTTTAATTATCAGCATGAAAGTACTATCATTTATGTGGTAGAAAATACAATATTCATATAATGCGCTATTGTACACAAACATGACAACACGAATATTCGCGCAAACGCCCTGCGCCGTCTTACGAATTTTCGATCAGGTCACGTGTCCTGACGCGAGTTTAAAAGTTTTTACCCATACCAAAAAAATGCTCAACGCTGCTAAAGAAGTTTTCACTTCAAAAAATACAATATCTTAAGTGTAACATTGATGGTTCCTGGCACTATTTCTTAAACTTATTTTACATGTACTCGTAAAACCACTGGTTGTAGTGCCGTGCAGCAACTTGGCCAGGTAGGGATCCGCCGCCTTACCTATTCATGCTGTCATTATGACACTATCATGTACCGATCTGGGGGCCTATCATGAACGCTAATAACAGTATTATTTCCACCATGCTAAATGTCCACCTTTATAACCAACGTTATGATATAAGGTTATCTTTCTCCGATGACAATTAGTATTATTGAAATAATACTGTTTTAAGAGCGTAGGGTAGATAAGCTGAAGGGTAAATTACCTAGTAGACTTGCACAATACTCCAAAAGTCCAGGCCAGAGGACAACAACGCACGTGTAACTTCTATAGTGTTTATATGAATATCTTTCCAATGAGACATAAACATAAAAATAGAGTTGTACCATTTAAGACGTGTCATATTAGTCAGAATATAACAACTACTTTTAATCGACATTTCTTCATGTATATAATAAATGTCTGTAGCAAGAAAGCGTAGAAACTGACAGCATGATAAATGTTTTGTCTCTTTCTATTACTTACTTAAAAAAGATAGCGATAACTTTAAATAAGTGGTGTTCAGCAGAATTACCACCATTATCTAATATTATAATTTTTGGTACATGACAAAATATATAAAATTTTATAAAATATATGTTACGGCTTTATCTACATTAAGAATCGGCGATACTATTTTATTTTTAGACTAACGAGTTTAGGAAAATTGATAGAAGAAGGGGTTATTTTGCGGAAATCCATACTTAAATCTTAATAAAATTATTTAATTTGCAATTTTCCGCCAAAAAATGTATGCGTATTATGGCGTAACAAAACAGGCAAAATAGTGCGCTAAGAATGAGTTGGACTTACCCATAATACGTATACATTTTTTGGCGGAAAATTGCAAATAAAATAATTTTATTTAGATTTCTAACGAGTTTAGTTGCTCCAAAAACTGTGACTGTGTGACTGTGACTATAGTTTAGTTATTCGATAGTCACACTTATTTTCAAATATTAAGATATGTTTATCAGTGATTAAAAAATAAGACTGGTAAAAGCTTTTGCTCTTTTTATAGGTTTGTATCTACATAATGAGATAACCAAATAAAGACGAAAAGCAAAAAGTATCAGCGAAAAGCTTTTTTATAGTTTGGTTAATAGAGAACCGTCGTTAATTTGAATTATTAATAAAAGTATCTTAATAAAATGCTGTAGTAAGTCTCGCTTACTGTAGATAAATTGGCAGTTAACCATAGATACGTACTATCCGTAAGTTAACACGCTCCCTACCAAGTATTTTAACAGAATATAAAATAAAAATATCTTAGTGCAAACACAGTACAGTACTGCTATTTAAATTATGCGCTTTACAATTTTTACACTTTATACTTTTATTTTTAAATTGGCTGACCTAATCTAAATTTAAGTGAAATGATTGATTATTTGTAATAACAACTCTATATAGATATCTTTAAAATACATTCGGATTTCCGAAGCTTGACGAATATAGCCGAAGCACAAAATTGTTATAGTACTACTGTACCAAATTGTATCTAAGAACCATCTCGATTATGTCGGGTTCTAAAAAAAATAAAACGCTCTGATATCGGTCCATTACTTCAAGAGTTATGACCGACACACGCGCGCGCACACAGACACGTCAAACTTATTACATAATTCTCTTTTCTGTTAGGGGTAACAAAACCTCTGCCATGTGTGTATCCTGTGTAAATCAGACCTACCAAAACTTGACATCAGCGATATCATGATGCAGGAAGTAGGTAATTTTTGTAAAAATAATGTTTGTGTTTTTACAGAGGCATATTAAAAAAATCCAATTTCGAAAAATCATTACAATGTATTTTAGTAAAGTATTAAAGTAATAGTTTAACTTTTTCGAAATCTCGCAAAAGTATTACGACAAATCTTTTTGAAATGCTCATAAACAATTTAATTTTACATACATATAGCAGTAGTAATAAACCTAAAATACAAAAAAAAAACGACAAAACATCTATGTAATATGGTTAAGAACCATATCGATCAATTCAGCATCCAGACCAAAAACACGTATCACAATGGTTTAGGAGCGCCACACACAGACACATACACACACAAAGTCATGTGAAACTTACAACACTTTTCTTTTTTATTATTTTCTCAAAATAGTTAAATTTTTTATGTTTTTATATGAACTACAGAAGAACCGTCACTAACTATGATCTATCAACTACCCCCAGTTCAATCATCATAATGTTTCCATATTGGCAGAGAACGTGTTAAAATTATTTGAATGACTTAAGTTATTTGGCAGCTGTTTTATAGAATTGTAAGACGTTAACTTTGTGCAATAAAATAAGTCACCTTTAAAGCGAATGCCAATAAAAAAGTCACTTATAATGATAAACGTCATGCAATTATTCAAGTTAATATCTTTAAATTTAACTGTTAAATATTTTATGAAGTAATAATTCAAGAAGTTACAAATTTCTATGCACATTTATTTAAAGTCTTGTGATTTATTACAACAAAATATTCTGTAAAAATTTAAATGTTACGAAGAACTCTGGCAACATTTTTTCTTTTTACAGATCTCTGGAATATCCGTCATGAAAATTAAACAAGTATAACTTCGTTGTTAGTTCCTTCCTGCCGTCCAACAACTTAAATAACATTATGATTTAAATGTAAATGTTATGCTGTAATAAGTTATTGTTCAAAAATGTTACCAAAATATATCATTTGTTTATTATATACTGTGTTTTCATTTAGCTAAACCTGTAAATGAAATACTAGTTTCATTTGGTCTTTATTCAAATGAATCAGTTTATTACGATTGTATTCATAAAATATTCGTAATATTTTAAGTAAATTAATATTACGTGTGATAATACTTAATAAGCCTGTTTAATGTATGGGCTAAAGGGGGACTCTGGACGGGTGAAGCGACGCATGCCCTCTCTCTCGATCGACCTGCCCATGTCTGTTCTTCGTCAGAAGTTGAGTGAAGAAAAAGTAAGAAAAGTACAGGCACTCCGGGCTGCTGCTAATAGAAATTTCCTGAACGACATCGGCAAACGAGGTATGGTTATTTTTTGTTACGTTTTACGTAATTATTTTCGCTTTTTTGCAAAAATGAAATAACATTTTAGTAGTTAAAGCGTTTTAAAATTGTATACTTTTCCTAAGTTTCAATTATTATTTGTTATGGTTTTATGTAATAAACTTTTTAAAATAGGATTTTAAATGTATTTGTTACATTTTGTCAACACTTATTTTTTTTACTTTGTCATGCTTCAGTGATAAAAAAACAATATAACTCTAACTTATTTATAATTTCATAACTTCCTATATTTAAATGCTTAATACATATAGACTTTACTTTTATAGTGTAAATTTTGTTCTAGAATTAGTTATGAAGAGAAATACACGTCCCATGTTATCAAATATCATTGTAATAGTACGTTGCCAACCTGAGACTGTTAGAGTAAAGGTTTGTTATTGTCACGTTTCAACTTCAAAAAAATAACAGAATCTTTTTAAAATCAAAGATCATTAACTGTTAATCTCAATCACTCGATTATTTTTCAATGAATGAATAAAATCATTTTTAGGAACTGCTCCCCAAATGATAACAAAAAAAATAACAAAACCAATTTAGGAGGCAGTGGCCCTCTTGGAAATTACGGCAAACTTAGTAGACTTTAAACTTTGTATTTAAATTTTGTAAGAAACATTGTAATTGCCAAATTTAAAACTGTGTCTGATTTGTCTATAACGTCGTAAAGATTTCATGTTTTCCTGAAATATCTGAAACAACAAAATAGTCATGACCTCTATGATTAAATCTTTTACTATCGGATAAACCAAAACTACAAAACTTCTATAATAAGTATTTAAAAGTAATTTAAATATTTTTTTTAATTTTACAGGTACATGGCATCCTGTAGCTGATTTAGACCGTTATTAAACAAATGAGATAAACGCATCAAGTGACCTGATCTATACATATTGTTTTATCATTATAGACATTATGCAAGTCGTGTAGTAAAATGTTATAAATAGATTAGACTGTGTATTTGAGTTGTAGACATAATTTTGTATACATAAATGTAGTGAAATAATGTTAATGTAGTCTAAACATTCGAACTATATATAATCGTTGTGATATTTTTTTTGTGCCAGTGTTTAATCGTAGATATTGTATAAAAAATGTTTACAAATAAGTTCAAATAAACGTTTGGAATTTAAAATTAAAAGTTGTTATATAAACGTTAGTTTTATTAGTATTGTCATGCACGCAAACTGACCTTAAAGACAATTAAACTTAGAGAAACTTTGAGTAAGTTCATAAATATGCATGCACTTACTCCTGTGCTCCTGTTTAATACAGATAAGGATTAAACAACCATTGTTCAATGTTTGATAAAATAAGTCAATAATAAGTGATAACTCTCCCTAACTTATAACTAAATTGGCTAAAGTTATAACATAGAGCCTCTTCTAAAGTAAAATAATTTGTATTTCAATAAGTATGTCGTCTAAGAACACTAAAATTAAATATTACACTCGGTTTTCCTGGGTTCCCATCATCAGATCTGGACTTGGTGGCAAATACATAACCATGGAAGTACGCTCTTTCGAATAAAAAAATATTTTTTTATATCAGTTGAGAGAGAAATCGTTTATCATACAAAAATTAAGGAAAATAAATTCAATAATTAAAAACTTCGAAAAAAGGAGGTTATATGTTCGGCATATAACCTCCCCCTTTTTTGAAAATCGGTTGAAAAATACAAATTGTTATCACATTACCTTAAGACGTAGATTAGCTGTTAAGCTTACGATTAATCCTAAATATCTCAACACTCATCATGCACCCTGCATCAGCGCTAATTTTTTTTTTTATTTTTATTGTTTTTATGACATTGGAAGGCAAACAAGCAGAAGGATTCCCTGATGGTAAGAAATTCCCGCCGCCTAGAGACACCAAAGGTGGAAATGGTGCGTTGCCAACCAGAGACCGGGATGTTAGGCCTCGAGCAAAAGTAAATTTATCGGCTACCTTACCCTCCGAACCGGAACACAGGCAGGCAGGAATAGGTAAGGCGGTAATACCAATCCGGGTGAGTCGCTGCGAAACTCTACCACCTAGTAAAATGTCACGGTGTTAGTGACGGTAAGCTTATGCTCGCCTTTTACGAGCTGCCTGGCAAGGAAGGCAGGTGAGCTATTCTACAAAGGAGCCCGGACCAACACGGGGAAATACGAAAACGGGAATAATATTCTTATGATTCACCGTTAAGGGACCGCCTATCAGTTACTTTGTCTGTGATTAATGATACGAACCGTCGGCTGTGCTTTTAAGCTAAAATGCTGAATCAATATGGTTGTAATTTGAAATGAAAATAGTAAAGACCTGAGGTCAACGTGTTTTTTAGTTATTCATTCCAAAAAAACTATAATGGGGATTAAAAGTTTGTTTGTGACTACTACATAGTTATTGGGCTCTCCAGAAAGAACCCATTCAGATATCTTAATAAAAAAGTCTCCTTTGTCACTATCCAGTCTCCCAACTATTTACATTTTTTAAAACCTTTACATTTTATTCACTGCAGACCAGTATTGTAAAGTTTATTCACTCTCGTAAAAGAATCACTAAAACTGTCAAAAGTAATCATTAAATTTTCAATACACCCTGACAAAACTTGATGACAGCTCAAGCTCTCAGCTTCCTAACAGATATATCCACATCGGAAAAAGTTCATTCTTTCTTTAGGTATTGGCATTCTTGTTAATATTTTGCCATTAGTCAAGTAGAAATTTGCATCAATTTTTTTATAATCGGAATTCTATTATAATTAGTCATAAGTCATAAGTCGTCAATAAGTTATATCAGGGTCTTGGGTAAAGCGGTGGCCTCATTACTTAAGCTTATGCAATGAGATTTAGCGGCAACGAAGAAATGATTATTTCATTTTTGCATTTTCTCTTAACAAAATTGTACAAAATGCCACCAAATCGTCAAATATTGTCATACTCTGTAATAAATAAGAATAAGATATTAGTAAACAAGGGACCCAGCTGTGTTATTCTCAAATCAGTTAATTTTTGGGACATACTCTGCAAATGATCCTTAATTAGCCATATTAATTTCAATGACCCAAAGGCCAAAGTTAATTACCGCGTTGTAGTGTTGTCATCCTACAATTTGATTTACATAATTCTGCCCTTTGCCTTTAGAATGAGATAAAAGTAAACAAGAAATGGGTTGAGTTCAAACATTCAATTAATTTATGTGTGTTTGAACTTGTGTGAATTAAACTTAAAAGAACATATTTAGTAACATATGTATTTAAAATAATAAAACAAATTTTATCTTTCTTACCAAATTTATTTTTTTATAGTTTTTTAGTTTGATTCGATTATTTCTTAATCATAGAAAAATTACCGAATTCCTTTGTCATCATAACGGTTTTGTGATGATAGATTAGATGTTTACTAATAATGTAAAAAAAAAACTTTAATTATTTAAAACGTAGCTACTTTTTTTGGATTTCTACTCTCACGGTCTACTTATGTACCTATTCGATGTTTATATTTAAAAAAAACTTGCAAAACTGGCATCATTTGCTGTATTTTATTATCATAATGATTATAACTAATATCTTCACGCCCATATCCCCGAAGAGGTAGGCAGAGGCACAACCAGGGCACCCACGATTAGCCGAAGATACTAAGACCCACAATGTGATAGGTGGCAAGCCTATCGCCAACCGGGCACATATCCTTCCCGAGCAACTTTTTTTTTATCAGAAAATTGGAAAAACCCAATTTTCATTTTAGTTTCCCGACCTGGGATTCGAACCCGGGATCTCATGCAATCAAGTCCAACAACTGAACCGCTAGACCACAGAGGCGATATGATATATATAGTAATAATTATAATATTAATAAACGGTCTTATAGCAAAGAGTCTCGACCAACACCTTAAGAGACTCGCTCTGCAAGCCTGGGTTAAGGACCGAATTCAGAAGGCAGCAATTTTGGAGACGGCCCGCATTGTGCGGAGATTCCTCAGTCTGTCTTCCTGACCACTGACGGTTTAGTTGTAAGACCACCGTCTTTGGAACTCTATTTTTTATGTTTATATTTTTAATATATGTTTTTATCTTAAATGTATAAACCTAGCAAATAAGAAGCAATGTGAATAAATTATAATAATAATTATTATAATTACTATTACTATTAGTAATACAGTAAGCACTTCTGAAATATGACTAAACTAGCAAAAACTATTAAAATTATTTTATTACCGCGTAACAAACGTACAAAAGTATACAGATCGATAACTTCATCCTTTTTCCGAGACAATTGAAATGCAAGAACCAATCTTTGATGATTGTTATAAAAATAAAAGTTGTTACTTAAAAAACCTTTTATGATATTTGAAGACAAACAATCAGACGGATTTTCTGATGGTAAGAATTTCACGCCGCCTAGAGACACCAAAGGTGGAATTGGAGCGTTGCCAATTCTAGGCCCGGATGTTAGGCCTCAAGCAAAAGTAAGTTTACCGGCTACCTTAACCTCGGAATCGAACACGTCAACGGCAAGCATTGGACGTTATTGCGACAGGAATAAGTATGGCGGTGGTACGAATCCAGGTAAATCGCTGCGGAGCTCCACCACCTAGTAAGATGCCGCGGTGTTAGTGACGGTAAGCCAATGCTCGCCTTTAACGAGCTGACTGGCAAGGAGGCCTTTGGTCTATTCTGTAAAGGAGTTCAGACCAACACGGGGCGAACATTCTTACCCTAACTAAAAACAGTCAAAAACATTTTTTTGCACGTCCAACTATAATGTATAATAAGTAATATGAACGAAACAAAAAATTAGAATGAACTCAAAATTTCAAATTATGCGCTCGTTTTTAGTGGACGGTTTTTAGGTGCAGAATATTTTTATTATATTCATGTCTTTGATCTCACACTGTGATTTTTTTATAGCATTGTACCTATTATTATGTTCTTTACATCACCTGTTGCCACTCGGACACATGTATTGCACAGAAACTATTCGTGTTGCATAATTTATCATAATATTAAAAACATTGGTAACTAACTACAGAGCCACACGTACTCGACTTATAATGTAAGTAAAAGAATACGACGAATATTGCAATTTTTTAAAATTGACATGTTTGTAAAGAGACCAAAATATTTTTTAAATAACATTTAATATTATCCTATTAATATTATAAATGCGAAAGTTTGTATGTATGGATGTATGGATGTTTGTTACTCTTTCACGCAAAAACTACAAAGCCGATTACGATGAAATTTGGTATGTAGGTAGCTGAAGACCCAGAATAACATATAGGCTACTTTTTATCCCAGAGTTCCCGCGGGATTGGGACTTACGCGGGTGAAACCGCGGGACGCAGCTAGTTACTTACATAAATATCTCCAGGGGCGTCTATAGTCAAGTCTGCAAGGATCGTAGCACTGGGCCCCATATAATCCTGGCTGTCAAGAAGCTTGGCGTGAAGACATGATTTATGTTATTCAATTATCCTTTGATCGATTTATTCAATTTTACTTATTTAGATTAGAAAATTAAACATTCTTTTTCGCGTAATATTTGCTAGTTTTATAAACCACAATTTATAAAATATACAAATTTGTCAAAACTATACAAATATCAGTACACTTGAATTAGCTATTGGTGTCAAACTTCAGCAAACAAGTTTCTTTTCTCTTTTTAATGTTATCAAATACCCAGCTCAAAAAATAAAATAATGTGTGACTTATATATAAACACCGTATAAACGCAAAAGTCTGTCTACCTGTCTGTTACGTTTTCACGGCCAAACTGCTCGACCAATTTTACTAAAATTTAATATTGCTGATACCTAAAGATATCGTATGATACGTTTATGCAAGTTTGTAAGAAAGATATTACGTGTGGATGAAGTCGCAGATAAACGGCTAGTAACTAAATACAGTTTAAATATAATGTTATTTTTTATTTTATATAACTCTTAATCAACATTTTTTCTTAAGTATCTTCACGCCCATATCCCCGAAGAGGTAGGCAGAGGCACAACCAGGGCACCCACGACTAGCCGAAGATACTAAGTCCCACAATGTGATAGGTGGCAAGCCTATCGCCAACCGGGCACATATCCAATCCCGAGCAACATTTTTTTTATTAGAAAATTGGAAAAACCCAATTTTCTTTTTGTTGGCCGACCCGGGATTCGAACCCGGGACATCATGCAGTCAAGTCCAATAACTGAACCGCTACACCACAGAGACGATTACTTAAGATTTTTATAATACATAAGTTTACATAAGCTTTAGGAAAATTTCTGTAACCAATCCTGATCATTTATATGAAATCTCTTTAACGAAACAAATATTTAGTTTGTGTTAGTTATTAGTTTAGTTTAGTTTTTATAGTGACTTTTTACTCTAAAGAGTAGAGACAGAAATAGTATAATAATACTTTTTATGTGTACTCTATTATGTGTAGTCAATTAACTCGTAGCGCCCCTACGCGCTACGGTTGGCGTAGCATTTTATGCTCAGTCTTTTAAATTTTAACTTATAAAGTGTCGCACATTTTATACAAGTTTGAAATATTAATTTTTGCTTCAAATAATTAGTTGTATTCTTTTAATATCAAACATTTAATTATATCCCACTAGGGAAAAGATGTCAAAGTAATGTAGTTTAATATCGTATTAGTTTAGCATTGTAGTTAATGTTTGTCACTACAAAAAAATTTAACACTTGTTTTACTAAAGATTGTCTGAAATTAGATTCTTAACCAATAATTCGCTGCCACGTCAAACATGTTATTGGTTGGATGTCAAATTTAGACAGTGTTTAGTTAAACAGACGTCACACTGGATACAAAAATGCATTAATTTGCGAAAATTTACGCCTAAATATAAAAATGCAACTTCCCGCTTCATATCGCTTTTCTACATATCTTTTTAAATACTATAAATAGTATGTAATGGTTCTTAGTAAATATAACATAACCTGACGTTTTTTATCTGTCAAGAAAATGACTTCTACAACCGTAGTAGTCGGCTACTTTCAATATTTAGAAGAGATGGTAGTTTTGCTTCTATATACCCAGATTTCATGTTGCCGCTTATTTAATTCCTGTTGTCATATGCTGCTCTATCCTTTCCATAAGCTTCTGGGTTGGAAACTTTTTAACGCCGTCATCATCTGCCAACTATGATAAATACGTGGCGTATATTTTCTTTACTTCTTATCGTCGGTGCTTGGTGGAATTCCATTCTCGAAACAGTTTATTCACAACACTTGTACTTTCCACAATATATTTTTTTATTTTTATAGTTTAGCCAACCGGTTTCACTATACTAGCATTATCAGGGCTACATAACAGTTGTTATATGTATCTATAAAAATAAAAAAATATATTGTGAAAAGTACAAGTGTTGTGAATAAATTGTTTCAAGTGGCATATATGCCTTACTATATCAGGTGATCAGAGTGTATGTCTTATAACAATAGTCATTTTTCATTTAGAAATCAACGGGACGAGGAAGTCGCGCCAGGCCGAAACGTAAGATGCCGTCGCTGTCAATCAACAACCCCATGGAGGTGCTGCGCCAACGATTGCTCCTAGAAGTCGCTCGCAAGCAGATGCGAGAAGCCAGTCAACGGCAAGCTGTTGCTAATAGAGTTTTTCTGCAGAACGTCGGCAAACGAGGTTTGTACTTTGACACTTTGATACTTGGTTGTCCATGTGTTGCTTGTGTAGAATAGCCTGAAGCCTATTCTAAACAAATTAGAATCTTACAGCCTGTAAGAGCCGAGCATTTGTTAAATGTGTCATCTAAAAAGATCGCCGGTGGGAAAGTGCCGCTCTGGAATTTGTCCGGGTAAGGAGCCACCACCTTGCCTATTCTTGTCACCATATGAATAGTTTTATGTTCAAGTCCACCCGGAGAATAAGGTAAACTTGCACAATTAGTTTAGCATCAAGGCCACAGGACAGTGTCTCGACTTGCTAACTCCATAATACAAATTTGCAGGAATAATGGCTCCAAATGCGTGACAAGGATTTAAAAAGCGATAGAATAAATTATCTTTAGGCCCATATTCCCGAAGAGTCAGTGGCACAACTACAGCACCAGCTGAAGACACTAAGCCTCACAACGTAATAGGTCGCAAGCTATCAGTAACCTGGTACATGTCCGATCCCGGGCAATGTTATTTTTATTAGAAAATTGAAAATACACATTCTCTTTTTCTTGTTGCCCGACCCGGGTTTCGAAACTATATAACTACCCACACCACAGAACAGACCACAGTGACAAATTAATAGAATAAATTTTGTCATAAACAAAAAAGTGTGATTTTGTTCTATATAAATCAGTATGAGAAGTTAAATAAATCTATATATTTAAATCAATAATAGATACTTATATGTTTTAAACTTTATCTGCGTATTTTACACATTATTATTATATTTACAAATGATACAATTTACGAAACTGGCGTGTTTGTATGAAAAAAGTAATGAATGTGAAGGAAGCCATACAGGTTTGTCAGGATCGTGAGGTCTGGCACTCGACATTCTCTGCCTATATCGTAAGGGAGTTGGCGTGAAGATGTTTATATACAAATGATAATTGTTTGCTTGATATTTGGCAAATTTAAGGATTTACCCGTCCCGCACACATCCTAAGTGGAAGTCCCAGGTCCTAAAAATGGGACATTCCGCACATATCGGGATGTCCCTCTACATCCCTGGTCCCTGGAAATCGTATATCAGGAGAGCCGTGTGCTTTTTCGTGTCTTATCACATCAATTAAATAAAGTGCAAAACAACCGATATAGTACACAATATAGTACAAAACAAAGAAAATCAGGAAGAATTAATGACTCCTATATTTTCAGGTTTCTGGGCACACTCTGCGCCTTCACACTACGACGACTAAGGGCTTCAACTCATCTCTGTATTTTATTTTCGCATTCGGTCTCCTCCGGCTGAGTACAGGACAGTGCGACAATGATAAACATCATTTCAAGATAAAGCTCAAAGATCTACGAGTAATATATTTTTTTATCATTGTATCGTGTCAGTATTATTTATTTAAATGATTATTAATATACAAATACTACTTGTGTGTATGCGAAATCTTGTATCGGACTTCAATGATGACTGAGAAATACTTTTAGTGATGGAAGATATAATTTATCGATCTTTGAAGTTATCGATAATACCACATAACATGAAATAGTATTAAAATATTTATTAGTAGAATGGAATAAGATTTTTTAAGAGAAGTTTCTATTTGGTAAGAACTTTGTACTTTTAAAAAATATATTGCGGTAGTGTAATAATATTAAAACAATGTATCGACCTTTCATACTGCGTCTTGTATTATTCTTGACTAGATTGTTACATCATAGCCTAATTAGCCATAAGCTGCGGATATTTTACCTAAAAATTTTGGCCATCAAAATTTTCATTCTAACCTAGTGCTTTTTCCTCGAACATTTCCTAACCACTTATAAATATTTGAAATTGGAACATTAAACATTTTAACATTGACTTCTTTGGCACCAACTATTTGAAAATTCACAAATATGATAACGACAGCACTTGTGTTAAGTTGTAAGCACTACAGAGAAACTATGCCTAATAAATTTACGAGTAAAATTATTTTATATACCACATATCTATATGCTGCGGCTGTTCTACTTAACCTTATACTGGAAAGTTCAACTCCAGATAAACAAATATAGAATGAATAAAAATGTTGGTACATGTCACATAAAAAAATATCTCAAAGTAAGCTGTAAATAACACATTCGAAGCAAAATTAAATTATAATGTGGTAGCTTAGCCTAGTTAGTGTCCGACAAACGGCTTTTTTTATTTTGATGTTTTTTATACCATGGAACGATATGCTCAATTATATATAAACGTCTATTATTTCAAAAAATTTGGTCTTGTAGTAAGTTGGCCCATTTATAAATTTATTGTTATAAATTTCACCTTATCTGTCGACGTATTGCGCATAATTAGCAATTTTGTATTTGATTTTTTTTTTTGACTCCTACTATCGATAACTTTTAAAATCGATAAAATTCACTAAAGTAACGCAAATGGTGTGCCATCATTAATATGTTAAATATTTTGAAAACATAAATCTCTTACAAAATTTAAAAAAAATTAAAAAATCGATTCAAAACATATTCTAGTAGCAAAATTAAAGCAGTGCCAGCCGTCCTTATGAGTTTTATTTTCTTTTCTTATTCAAACTACTATTTAAATGTGATTGTTGAATCATTCACAGTAACATTCAACTGATAGTACCTAAATAGTTCACTATTAGATTAGTAAAAGCGTAATTAGTTTGTGCCAAATTTTTTAAGACACGTAAAAGTTATCACAAGTGTAAATCTAAATGTAAAATGCTATTATATGTTAAACTTGTTTTATTTTATCACTAAATAAGGGTCAGGGGCAAACAGATACTGTTTACGAATGTTCACTTTTATTAGTTCATAACTTCTCTTACTAAGATAAAACTTAAAATTATCCGAGCTAGAGAACTTCACATCGCTTAACATTAGAAGCTACCAAGGGTTTTTATAGATTAAAGCGGTTTTTTTACTTTGAGTTTTTCTGTTTTTTTATAAAATTCTTCGCCAGACAATAACCAACACAACCAAAAAAAATTACCCGATCAGTCTATCTGTTCAAACGTAATGCGATGATCACGCAAAATGAGGATTCATTTATATTTATATACAAAAATAATACGTAAAGGTTCAAAAAACAGTGGTCAGGACATGTAATAAAAGACAACCACACAAAAAAGTCGTGATGCAAATGAATATTTTCAATTCAAAGTTTTTTTTTTATTTGATTTACTCCATAACTAATAAACTCTTTAAAAAATACACTCGATCTATAAATGACATACCTTCTTATCTTTTTAATCATTCACTGTTAAACTACGTAGAATAGAAGAAAATATTTTACAAAAAAGTAATTCAAATTAAAAAACATATCGTTATATAAGAAACGATATGTTTGTGTGGTTATCTTTTATTATTTAGACAGAACACATAAATTCCGAACATACATTTTTAAAGAATTCTTTTTAACACATTTATTACTTATTTAACCTAAACTTATACACTAACATAGTCTTATTTTAATATTATAAGCTGTAATAAATGTTTATAATCATAAACATTTAAAATTTCTGAAGATGCCAATAATATTTGCAAAAAATGTGTTAACTAAAAACAAAATGAAGTTAAACAAAAAAGTAATAGAACTAAAATGGTTGAATTAAAAAAGTAGAGCTAAAAGTGTGTATTTGCCCTTACCCTTATTTATATTATGTACAGAGTAGATATCGTGTATTTATTTTTAAATGATCTCTATTAGCTTGTAGCAGTAGAAAATGTAATAGTCTAATTGATAAAAATATGAATTATGTTCAATAAAAATGTTATATTACTGTCTCGTTTTGTTTCCTTTGGTCCTAGCTAACTTTGAATGTTACTCATTTAATTATAATATGAATACAATTTGAACAATGTCTGAGCTTAGGGGGAATACTAGCTTTGTCAAACTATGTGACATTAATGTCTTTGATAACATTGCATTGTTTACTTTGGTCTAAGTTTATTCTGTTCATGTTTAAGATAAACCTTGTACTTGTAAACTGTGTTTAGGAGAATATTCTAAGTATTTTTGGAACGAAGTTCCTTGCGGCAGACTTGGAGGAGATAGGGATTTTGCTGTGCGAACTGAAAAAAATATGATTTAAGAACCGTAAGAAATAAAACGTGGAATAAAACTGAGACGTGCGCAGGCGCGATAGTCGTATACACAAGCGAGTAGTGTAACCTTTCTCTTTCTCCCTTACTCAACCCCGCCAACGCATAGTATATACTCATGAATTGTGTCGATTCTACATTAGCAGAAGAAACTTTGTACCTACCTTGTGTCCCACGACACCACATTTATATTTTTTTATAGTACTGGTTGGTGAAGTCAACGAAATGCCTGATACGCCGGCTACGGAACATGTTAGCATATTTGATACTCGTCTGCTTCTGCAGCTATAGTGTTATGTTAAGAAAATATTTATATTGAGAAAAACATGACAGTTCTTTGGAGTCTGTTTTAAGAAATAGTTCATGTTTAAACTCGGGCCTTTAGATATATTCACATCAAATTTTATCAAATTTATTAGTAAATTTAAAAGACACATTTTCTTTGCCCAACCCGGTGATGGAACCTGGGACATAAACATAGAGGCGTATGGAGAAAGAGTAGTATTAATATCGTTGATTAACAGTCATACAATAAGCATAGAAATTGCTTTGAGGTAGATCAATTTATGTAATTTATTTATCCTTACATTAATATTTATAAACATGGAATGAAGTCGATATTATTTTACGTTAGGTAAAAGTTAGGTAAAAAGTAAGTTGTTCTGTTTTACCCAATTTATAAGAAATACTTTTATTTAGTTATACGTACATACAAACGCGTGAGTAAAGTACAAATAGGTCACAGGTTCGATTTACGTGTCTGACAACACAAAAAAATATTCATCTATTTTTATTAAAAACAACGTTGCACGAGTTTGGATAAATGCCCAACTGCCCACAGATTTACTACCTTTCTACCGCCTAATGCGCGGTTCGATTGTTGTTGTTTTTCCTACCAATGGTAGTTTCTTGTACGAATGATAAAAAATCTAGCTACGGTCGTCCGATATCGACTGTTAACTCGAAGCAGTTTTTGTTACTATTACCAAGGCTTCGTCACTTTTAGACCAGCTTTCAATGATTTTACTAACGGATTACGGTTCGTTGATTATAGGAACCGGCCTTAAAAGACCTACATTCAACTAATCATGATGGTACTTCGGCCTGTCTTTTCGGGTAAGCTAGCGTGCAAAAACTTGATTTTTTATTCAAAATGCACCAGTTAAACTGTTTCTTTAAATAATTTAACACATGATTAGTTAAACTTTTGCCAAACATTTCACATATTGTAAATAAAAAAGTATCTTCACGCCCATATTCCCGAATGGATAGGCAGAGGCACAATTAGGGCACCCATGACTAGCCAAAGACTCTAAGTCCCTCAATGTGATAGGTGGCAAGCCTATCACCAACCGGGCACATATATCCAATCTCGGGAAACGTTATTTTCAGTAGAAAATTGAAATTATACATTTTCTAATGTTTTTTTTGTTGCCCGACTCGAGGATCGAACTTGGGACCTCAAGAAGCCAAGCCCGACGCCGGACCGCTAGATTATTATTTGCGTACATTATAACAAAGTATGGGGAGCTCTATCATATCCTTCTCAATGTCGAAACTTAACAAAGTTAGCATATTCAAAGGCACATTCGAGCCCTTTTCCCGTTAAAAGTTATTAATAATTATGTAATATGCCCGATCCAAATTAATACCGGCCCTGATTTTCAATGGAAATAATAAACATTATTTTGCGACGAAGGGAATACAAATTTATTCATAATCTTCATTATAATATAATTAAAGCTTATACATATTTCGTTTTAGTAGAAAAACAGACAGAGATGGACTCAGACTCAGTATTTATGGGTTTTGAAACAATAACATTGGACAAACCTTAATTCTTACTGTAGAGTCACCAGTTCGAAAAATTTGAATTTTATATTTTTAAAATTGGAAGTTTCTAGAAGACCGTATTATATATACAAATCTGAAATCTTTCAAAATAAGTTAGTTAAACTACACCTACTACTAGAAAAAAGTACAAAAAAATCATTCGACAAAACTCAGTTTTTAGTTACTAAGTAAATAATTAACAGTTCGAAGTTTTTACTTATTTTATAAAGAAAACAAAAATCAGTTTTAGCTTAGGTCATACTTTGGAGAGGATGATTATAAGTTACTTGTCCTTAGACCTTTAATGGACTTGAGGCTTATAGTTGACAGCGGAACAACACTAGCTCCTATTTATCAAACGTAAAAGCCAAAAATTTCAAGGTAAAATTTTGCTAAATCTTTAGGTTAAAAGTACCTACAATAATTTCTTTTTTTACAAAAAAACGCTAGCACTGTAACTAAGTTCTGATTTGATAAAAAAAAAGGCAAAATATCTCAAAAAACCCAGATAATACTCAAATTTTTACACTCAATTTTAATTTATCGTATTTAATAATAATGAGAGACAAAACCGTTTAAAGTTTACTTGTTCTGAAATCGTAACTTTAGAGTTAGAGTCCTTTTAGCTCAAACCCTTACAAAACTAAGCACTTTAAAGCGGTCATATATCTAGGTCGTATTACAACTTACAAGTACTTAAATGAAGTTTAGCAAGCAGAATAACGATTGCAAATTATAGATGGTTTTTCAATTTTTTTGCCAATAAAATCAACATTGTTCAAATAAAGTATTGAACAAGATGCGATCATATTTTTAATATAGTACATACCAAATATTTAATGCGGTAAGTGTCAATATAACTGTCACTACATTTTGTCTTTACTACTTAAACCATGTCTATCTAAAATCAAGTATAATAAACACAAATAGTAACATTCCCTTGTTTAATTTTAAAAACATTATTATCATCATAATTCGCTTAGTATTATGCTAACGACTTTAGAAAAAACCGAATATTACGTTTTTAAGCACCAAAAAAACATTCCGAGTTTCACCTTAGAAGTGTAAATTTTTGCATGCCACAAATAAAATCGGCTGGTGTTGCTTTTTAATACTTCTCCTCTTAGCTATAAATTTGAGGTCCATGAAAGCTCTAAGGAGCTTCGAGTGACCGAAATATATGAAAACTGAAAGTTAAATGTTTTTTAATATTGAAATATTGAGACCGTTAAAGTTTTAATGTTAACTTTTACTTAGTAATGTTTAAAACATACATATTACAAAACGTTTTATGAAGATTAGTTTGGGAAATCTGGATATTGAGATATAAGCTTAACAGCATTTCACTAAGTGGTAATAATAATAATAATAAACATTCCTGGACAACTTACACAAATTGAATCTAACCTCAATGTAAGCAAATTATATGCTTGTGTTATGGGTGTTAGTCAACGATACTAATACATAGAAATACTTAAATAGATACCAGAATAAATTTAATAAACACCCAGACTTGGAAAAGCAGACATCTAAATGTTCATCACACAAATGCCTGCTCCCATCGGGAATCGAACCCGAGCCTCGCGGTTGGTCGATGTAGTTAGGCGTGTACTCTAGCCACTCGACAACGATAAAGTGATAAAAAGACAGGATATTATATCTGATGATTGATTTTAGAAATAAAAAAAAATGTATCTAAACACCAAATTTTAATGAGTGCTTGCTATTGTTATGTTTCGTATCACAAGTTAATTACACAAAGGTACACATTAAATTTAACATTCCAGGTTCATATTGACAACGCGCTATGAAATCTTTGTTATTTATAAGCACATTTTTTTATAAAAAACAAACTGACTTTAGTTTCTCTTGCTATATGTCAAATTACTATTAGAACAACAAGATTATTTTTTTGGTATATATAGGCAGCGATTATCCTCATAAATCAGAAATTCATGTGTTTGTTTGCTTCACAATGCTATAAAACATAGTCATAAATTTAAAAGAAAAAAAAAACAACCTCAAATTTTTGACAATTTATTCTAAAATATATTGAAAACGTATGTAACATTTAACAAGGAGTAGGACGATATTTCGATCGTTTATGACGAGGAGAGGCCCGTCTCTGCGGGCGATAATTAAGGTGATTTAAGTGAAGGTGGCACGCCGAGAGCCACGTGATTTCATTACCCAATCCGGCCTTGAGTCGTACGTTTCTAGCCAAAGACACTTTCCAAGTTTAAAAATAAGGTGCTTCATTACGTATTAAGTGAGAACATGCTTGGGAAAATAAAGATTTCTTTCTAGAAGTTTCTAGAAAGCTGAGGTAAAATAGTGAGATATTTTAATCTCTTAGAGTTGGTGGTTTAGTTTAACTTTGAGGAAACATAGTGTATGTTTATATCAATCAAACTTAAATATCAATAAAACTAGCAAAATTTCAACCCTTCAGCTATAACAACATGTGTAGCTGAAGGGTTGAAGTTTTGTTAGTTTGAACTTTCTTATTTCTGGAACTACTTTTTATTTAAAATTATTATATTATATCCGTAATAATTACCTTTGTTGTGGCACTTTTCTTTAATAAAAGTCGTAGATCAAAGGTCTAAAGGTCCTTTCTTTTGTCTGCCCTCTGGGCAGAAAGTGGCAACTTTCTTCTCGTTGGGATAAACGAAGTAGTCACTTTCGGTTTCGTTAGATAAAAAATAGAAAATCTTAGATTAATTATTTTTGAGATTTTTTTTTATTTTACTACCCTTTGGGACGTATCATTATTGCATATGGTTTCCCAATTATTATAAACTTTAAAACTTACAAGCTTCAGACACCGTGCAACCGTAAGTATTTGGGGAAAAAAACTGAAGAATTTCCTCGGTGACATTCACAACCACATTCTGGTAGATTCGGTAAGATGGACAACCGTCTTTCTATCAAGGCCCTTTTTCTCAGGAACGCATGGAGGTATCAAGCTGAAGTTAATGTATCCAATACTCAGGTCTACTGTCTCTTAAAGCTACAAAAAAATCCAACTTCTAAGTCAACGTAATCTAAAGTAAATATATACCTACATCTGTTTATGCCGTAAACTCGTAAATCCCAGTCGCACGTTTCTGGGGTAAATATTTAACGCAAAGTTAACTTTTAAGGACTAATTGAATATATTATATTTGACAGTTTAACTGGTTATTAAACTTAACAACGTGCAAATGGCCCTAAAAGTTCCTTTGAACTTAGAATTTTGAAATGTTGTACGAAGCAATGCCTCGCAACGCAACGATAGCATAAAAAAAAATTAAAAACTGAAAGTTTTTAGTTACACACATACGTACATACATATCTCCACGCTAAGTCCCTTACGAGTTAGGTAGAGAGTATCGAGTGTCAATTCTCACGGTCCTGGCAGAAGCCAGGCCCTCTACATTAATTACCCCTTTCACACAAACGCCAGTTTCGGAGAATCTTGACACCACCCTCCGTTAACATGACACCCGAGCGATTGGATCATGAAATGTCAACCTTGGTCTCCCCGGGTACCTACATCCATTTACATTCGCATTGTATATCTGCTTTTGCCAATCTTTCACCTGTCATTCTTTCCACATGGCCGAACCAGCGGAGCATGCCCTTTCTCATTTTAGTATTTAGTTACATACATACATATCTGCACGCCAAGTCCCATACGGGATAAGCAGAGAGTATCAGTATTATAGCAGTGCAAATCCTGGCAGACCTGCCTGGATTCTTCCACATTCTTACAAACACACCAGTTTCGAAGACTCATGCCACAGATTAGGTATATCATATAATAAAACGTCGAGATGGTTTTTCACACATGTCACTTTTTTTTTACTTATACACTTACGTTTGTAAGGATAAAGGAACCATCTGTGCGCTAATCCAACTTGCACACGGCCGTTTTTAAGAATGATTGCCTAATCTCAAAATATGTCAAACATTTCAGGATGCAGAAACCAATACCTCATTGACCTCTATTCCTATTTCTATTAGATACATTGTTAGATATGCGAATAGTCAAATAGCTCTTAAAAGGACAATGAAAAAGAAATAAATAGAGTTAAGAAAAGATACTATCTTCCAATTTCACTCGTGTTTTTTTATAATATTAGAAGTCAAACAAGCAGACGGATTTCCTGATGGTTCCTTAAGGTGGTAATGGTGCGATACCAAGCTCAGGCCGGGATTTTAGGCCTCGAGCAAAAGTAAGTTTACCGGCTACCTTACCCTCCGAAACGGATCACGTCAACGGCAAGCATTGGACGTTATGGTGGCAAGAATAGATAAGGCTCTACCACCTAGTAGGATGTCCTGCCTGGAAGAAAGGCAGATGGTCTATTCTGCAAAGGAGCCTGGACCAACACGTATAGGAGTATCCCTGCCCATGTATTCTAACAAAGTGTGATCGGCTCTGTGGTCTAGTAATACAAAGTACCGTGCACAATTTCAAACTAAAATTGTGTTTTTAATTTCTTTCCAATACCTACCTATAATCAAAGCTTTAAAACAAACGTGAGCTCTCAAACAAAAAAGTCAAATAGGAATTGGTCCATCGACTCAAGAGTTATTGTGCCACAAAAAGTACTTCTACTTAACACTTCTCTTTTACATGTCTACCAGTTTTTTCGAGATTGGGAAATAAACAGAGATATTTATAATGGTAATAAATACGCGTCGTCAGTAGAAACTAAAGGTGCATTCCCATCCTGAGTCTGAGTTGATGATTTAAAGTAAAGTAAAGGTTTTCCCCATTGTTGGTCCGTGCTCCTTTACAGAATAGACCATCTTCCTGCCAGGCAGCTCGTAAAAGGCGAGCATAGGCTAACCGTATTCGAACGATATCTAGATTCAACAGTAACCCTACAGGTCACATAACCTGACGCGAGTATAACATTTTTTAAAAACAAAAAGTGCACAACGCCGCTAAAGAAGTCACTTAAAATCCACTCCCAAGAAGAGGTGGCTCCAGTCCTTAAAAACAACCAACGCCACAAAATCAGCTGTGTAGTGAAGCCTCTGTAGACACTTAATCCAAATTTTCAATGAAATCTATATTGCCTGCCAAAATTCTGCCTTCTAGCCGAATTTCGTCTGTACGTACTGGGCCTTGGACTAAAACATATTCCTATTAAATAAGGTCGTGTGGGACAAAACGCTGATTTAGCGGTAAGACCGCCTTTGTGCTTTGAAGATTTTATTTGTAACATATTTTGTATTCGTATCTGTTTGTGGTGAACAATCAAGAATTATTCCATTCTAAAAACCCTTTAAGAGGACATCAATCATAAAAGGATGTTGGATGTTGTGTGGCAGTTCGATTTCTAACAAGGATAACGTTGCCCTGGATTAAATATATGTCTAGTTGGCGTTAGGCTCGCCACCTGTCATATTGTGAAACAGTGTTTTTGGCTAGTCTAGCTTGCCCTGGTTATGCCTCTGTCTACCTCTTTGTGAATATGGGCGTAAAGATACTTTTTTAAAGTACTGTAAATGTGTTGCAGACTTGACTCCATGAGGTCTCGTTCTCGATCATCGGGTTGGGCAACAAAAAGTAGTTCAACGTTCTTAAAAAACTACGTTGCCGGGATTGTATATTATGTGACCAGTTGACAACAAGCTTGCCACCAATCAAATTGTGGGACTTTGTATATTCGGCTAGTCTTAGGGGGCCTTGAGCCTCTGCCAACCTTTTCGTGGTCGTATCGTGAAGATCCTTATTTCAATTTAATAAATATTTTTATCACTACATGGGAACTAGAGGATTCGATCCCGGTCGATTTTTCTAATCCCGGGATTTTGGATTTGTCTACAGTTAATCTCGAGATCCCGGGATAGTCCCGGAACTGCATTGGTGAATTGTACTTTCGAGAAAGTGGTAAGAAAAAGACAGTTAAAAAATATCAAAATATTTTTACACATCTTTAGTTAAAACTTTAAAAAACAAACCAAAATTATACTTATACTGATAAACTGACTGGCTGACACTTACTACAGAATTACAGAATTGCCTAGTTTCTTTTTTTTACAATAAACCACCAAAAAATTAAAAAAAACACATGCCAATAAGATCAATGTCTATAGGTACCCATATTTTAAATTAAATAAACCACACGAAACATATAAACTTTCTATGGATAATGATATTTTTTCCTTCTTAAAATTTAACTAAGATGAAAAGAACATTTAAATATAAACACAATATAAAACTCTTGCTAAAGAGTATTTATATTCCTTTATATAAACATAACCTCTACAGAAAATAGCGTTCGTTATTTTTCATCTTTCTTCACTCAAACATTTTGATTGATTATTACCAATTAACAAAAAATATCAATACTTGCATGACTTAAAGCGGGTTTTATACATATTACCGTGGTAACGTTCGTTAGCAAATACAAATGAAATCAGCAGTATTTAAAATATGGCCGTCATAACGTCAATTAATGAAAGTAAGGATGTTTCATTTCACGTACACTTGTATTCATATTTTCAAAAAACTATAAATCCCGAAAACCCCGGGATTTATGAAATTTAATCCCGAAAATTTCGGGACTAAAATATGGCCGGGATCCCGAGATCCCGAAGCCCGGGATCCCGAATTCTCTAATGGGAACTTATTAGATTTTGGTGGAACACCAATTCGACCAAACTTTCGTTGCTTAGTGACACTCTGTATTGAACAATTTTTACTAAAAATATTAAACATAAATGGACGTAGGTTGATAAGTTGAAACGTGCTACATAAATAAATACTACATAATGGAAGCTAGTGAAAGGTATGTACATATAATAAACATATCTCGATTCATAGTTTTACATCACTACATAGTATAAAACAAAGTGGCTTCCTCTGTCCCTATGTTCGTTTGTATGCTTAAATCTATGAAACTACACAATGGTTTTGATGCTGTATTTTTAATAGATAACGTGATTGAAGAGGAAGGTTTATATGTATATTTTATACCCGTACGAAGCGTTAATCAAAAACAGATACGAGAAACAGAACAAGTGTTGAAAAACTCAAATTTAACATTGTTATTACCACACTATTCTGGGCGTTGTCGGGCATACCAACTAGTATTAATATTCGTTTGCCCACGTATTATTTTTTGGCAGATTAGACAAATTGAATCCAACCCCGAAGTAAACAAACTATTTGAAGCAGAAGTGTAACTTAAATGTTAACGTCATGTACCTACAGTACTACTATTTAAATTACGCGATTCGGCTTTACACTTTTTACACTTTATACTTTCATTTTTAAATTGGCTGAACTAATATTGATTAGATAATTAATGATTAATTATGTGTAATAACAACTCTATATACATAGATCACTTTAAAATTTATTTATTAATTCATTCGGATTTCCAAAGCTTGACGAATATAGCCGAAGCGCATAATTTAAATAATGTTACTGCATGTAGTTGTAATTATATTTTTCCCATAGCTCAATCACACTTTAGGAATTTTATATTTATTTTCGGGATTAAAGCCTATTAAAACTTCAATTCAACCTTGAATTAAACGAAACCTTATAAATTTTAACCCAGAAAATATGCAAGTGGTTCTAAATGTCTTTTTGTAGTCTAAAATAACTTTTTATTAATTTTTGATTGTCTTCTGTTTCGAAACGACTGGACAGTTTTGAATGAGCTTATACTGAGAGATTTTACTAAGATTCAGGGATCAGCGAACAAGTTGATAGTATGTGACAACCAGGCGTATATACACCATTGATGTTATAGAGGTGTCACTATCCTGTGCCAAGGTGTTAGACCAATCATCCAAGTACGGTTTCGTTGGCTTCAGCCAAGTAAAGGCGGTGAATCTCTAGTTGCTACACAGCACTTGTGCACATCACCAGTCTTTTTGTTTAACCCCTTTAACCTGTTATCGGCGACCCTGCAGACCGGGACATAAGGCGGTGGATCCCTACCCGGGCAAGTTGCTGCACAGCACTCTTCCACCATGGGTAATCTAGTTAGTAATGATTATTTTACCTACATTTGCCACTTAAGAGCTGGTGTATGAGTATTGCTACGAATGTTCGTCCAATTGTGCAATTCTATCGGCTACCCTACCCTCCGGATCGAAATATGGGTAAGGCTTCCACCATAGTAATCTTATTGGTAATGAGTAATGACTATTTAATCTTCGCTCGCCTCATACGAGCTGCCTCGCAGATGGTCTATTTTACAAAGGAGACTCGGAAAATTCCAGTGAAAGCTGATGTTTAAGATAGTAGCTAACTAATGTTTATTCTATTTTATATTTATTTTAAACATCAAGGGTTTGTCGTAGGATATCAAAAAGATTTACACAGAAGGCAGAAGGGTAAAACCACGGACATCCGTTAGTCATCAAATGTAAACAGCCGTTGTAAGTTTGGTTACTTCGGCATGTAAATTTATGATGGTATGTGAGATATTTCCGAAAACCGTTTCATATTGTTGTAAAGCATGCCGGCCTCTGAGTTTATGATAAACAAATACTTGTGGTTTCCAATACTATATAATACTGTATAATAAAGCTGTTCTCGGATCCATGTATAAAGGCTTATTTTGTTATTTTAGTGTATGAAAAGTGCACCTTTTGAGTTTGCCTCCTGTCCAAATACCTTTAGTTAATAATGGGTGCCCTAGTTGTACCTCTGTCTATGTATTTTGGGACATGGCCTTAAAGATCTTTTTCTTAAACTAAAGAAAACCGACTCCAATTTAGTTACTACTTCGTCGAGTCATTGAGTACATATTTAAGAAAAAGAACGCTATTACTGGTCATCCAAAAAGATGGCAAACAATTACAACTTGCCACTTTTCGTTGCAATTTTGTAACTCAAGAAATCCAAACAAACGCGGTTTTTCATTTACCACATTTTTGTAACAAATGAATTAAACAAATGGCATATTATTTCGTTAATGCGTATTTTTCAGTAGAATTGAAACTTTTTTCAGATAAGGATTGTGCTGTCATATTAAAACTTTTTACACTTGTTATTTTTTCTTTTTTGGTTTTTTGTGTTATTCATGCGGTCACATACGTTGCGAAGCACGTACCGGGCCGCTAGTTAGTTACATAATTAGATGTCTTGTTGGAAATGAGCCATTTATCTTTGCCTTTTACGCCACTTACGAGCTGCCTGGATGGATTGTGTAGAATAGACCAAGGCAGATCGTCTGTTGTACAACAAAGTCGAAGCTTCCTAAAAGGAATATTTTTATTGAATTTTTATTGAAGCCAATATTTTGCTGATTCCGCATTAAATTACTACATCTGTTCCTAAAGTTAAATTCCTGAAAATATTATAGAATTATATTTGATGTTTTCCATCGTCGCTTCTCCTAATAATCCTGGATTCTCTACTACTGGATTTTTTTTATTTTTTTATTGGTGCAATATTAAAATTTTATCCCGACTTAAAGTAGGAATAAGACGAAGTTGCAGAAGTTGGGTTGCCTGTTGTTTATCTGGATTGCCAGATTTATACAGATAATAAATAATTGTCGATGCTAGTTACTTAAACAGGATCGGATAACAGGAAAAATATATCAACATATGTGCAGTTTCATTACAATTTAAGTTGATATATAGGCTTGGTAAAACTTCCAAATATTAATATTTTTAAATAAAGAATGCATTTTTGATGCGATTTAATAATTGTTTAAAAAAACACGTGTTGGTGAAATGAGCCTGCTTGATCAACTTGGAGAAAACCACGGCGTTGGTACCAATCCGGACGAGTCGCTGCGAAACTCTACCACCTATTCAGATGTCATGGTGTTAGTGACGGTAAGCCTATGGAATGGATGTAAACGAGATCGGTCGTATCAAGAATGTATCGGAATTTTACGATATATTTGATATTTTCCATCGTCGGCGCTTGGTAAAACTTTCAAATAATAACTTATTTTATAAATAGCCTACCGGTTTCGCTTGACAGCATCATCAGGGCTCCTATAAAATGTTATAGAATTTCCATTTGAAAAAGCTGATAACAGGCAAATATCAATTTAAATGCCACAAACACCGTGACTGCAACCTTTACTAGTTGATAGAGTTTTACTACAATTCAGTTGGATTGGTACGCATTCCTTCATTGTGTCACTGTTTACTTATTAAAAAAAAAGTGTCTTCACACCCAAATCCAGAGTAACAACCAGGCAGAGTAACAACCAGGGCACCCACGACTATCCAAAAACACTAAGTCCTACAATGTGGTAGGTAGGTTGGCGAGCCTATCGCCAACCGCATCCAATCCCAGGCAACGTTATTTTTATTGAGAAAATTGAAAATTTTGTTGTTTTTAGTTACCTCACAGGGATCGAACCTGGGACCTCAAAAAGTTAAGTCCAAAACTGGACCGCTAGACCAGTAAAGCGATTTTAGATTTACTTATTTGGTTTTTAGTTAAAAAATGTTTGTTGCTAAAAAAAATATTATCAATCAACAAGCTCGATGCTATTAAATTAAAATCATTCCATTCGTCAAGTCGTGAATTCAAAGTCAAATTTTAAATTTAAATTGTGCAGGCTAGAGATATAAAAGAATCGACTCATTAGGACATGATTCTTTAAAAGTTCTGAAGCGCTTGCATTAGACCTTGAATCACAGAAAGCTTAGACTATTTTTAGACAAGGTTTAAATTTCTACCACATTTTTACAATGTTAGATTTTTCTTTAAAGAAAGAAAAGAAAATATATTTATTTGCTAAATATGTGTGTTGAAGTTGTTACAAAATTATTTAAGCTTTCCAACATATTCTACCACATTGTGGTGTGCAAATATTAAAATATTTAAAAAAAATGATTATTTAGTTATTTGTGTACACAATGTTTAAATATTCATTCAACAAATAGTTTTATTCTTATTACAATTTGAATTATAACTTGCAAACAATTTTAAAATGTTAACAATTTTAACCCTGTCTACCGTGAACTACCACCGTTTCCAAACCTAGCCAGTCGGAAGAAGAAACGGCGAAACAAACTCCCCGGCAGCCAGTACTATAACCTACCATCCTTGTAGTACCTTTAGTGCCTGTAGTGCCTTGTAGCAGTTTTGTTTAATTACAGTTTTTTTACAGAACAAAATATTAATAAAATTATTTAACACTTCAAATTTTAATAGGCGAAAATCCGAAGTTAGGTCGACCTACACCGAGCTGATAATAGGATGAAACCGGTTTTATAGCAAATTTAGTATATCAGAAAACATATTATTAAAAATGGGTTGCCTTAAAAAATCCTGAATTTTTTTTTATTTTTTAATTGGTGCAATATTAAAATTTTATCCCGACTTAAAGTAGGAATAAGACGAAGTTGACGAAGTTGGGTTGCCTGTTGTTTATCTGGATTGCCAGATATGAGTGACATTGAGAACTTTGACCAAAACCAGTGCCAAACTAGTACTTTGTAAAAAAATAATATCTCTAATTGTCTAGGATTTCAGCAATCGTTTTTTTTTGTAGTAGTCCATATTATGTAGTTATGTTTTAAAATAAAAATACTTGGTTGATATCATAGACTTTAGTCAGAAAAACAAAAAACAGATTTTGCCATACTTGCGATTATGTTAAAACTGCATAGTCGCAGCTTCCCTGTGGAGTGTTTAAAATTTAGACCTATAATAGGCCTTTACGAACTAGCTGCAAAATTAAGAGTTACATTCTTAGACAACTAAATAAAAAGTAAACATTTTTATCCACTTATTTTTACTTTAAAACATAACTAAATAATAATATGGACTTCTACCACAAAAAGCTCTTGAATAATTCTATCTATAAAAATAGCGCATCAAAATCCGTTACGCAGTTTTTAAGATCAAAGCATAGATACAAAACATCAGAAAGCGACTTTGTTTTAAAGTATCCAGTGATTGTCCCGCTGTACAAAAAATATAAATATCAAATGTCATTTATGTCGTATTTAAATTATCGACCTATACCTACCGGGTTGTCAAATAAATGGTTCAGTGAAAATGAACCGGATATTGCAACTTGTGTCGTCTCCGCAATCCTTTGAATGAGCACTGAACTGACAATCTACTTTCAGTACATTCAGTTTATTTCGAGATTGAGGAAATAAAGATTTATAGTTGATAGGTACCGAACATCCTTAATATTTGTAGGTTTATAAAATCCATCCCTCCACATTCCAATGTATTGAGAAAAAGGTTTTTTTTTTTATGACAGGTCTTAAAATGGTTTGTAACATTTTAGTAAAGAATGCCATACAGGCAAACTATTCAAAAATTCAGAAAATTACAAGTCGACCCACTGTTGCCCGGTATTTGACCCTGCCGTGATCCGGTTTGGTAGGAAGGCACGCGGTTGACTGGCGCATTAGGCCTAACACTGTGACAGGACAGAGACGAATCTTTAATATCTATAGTGTCTGAAGGCCACAGTTATTTCTTGCCATCAGAAAAGTCGTGTGCATCTTCCACGTCTTAGCCCCTACCATGAGTTTACGGCTTGTCGAGTTTACTATACTCGCCAGCTTGACATAAATTATTTGTATGGAAACTTTAAACAGCACCTCTTTTGGTAACTGAGATCTCTACATTTTGAGACTAAAAGCGATATAGATTTCGATACGTCAATTACTGAACGTAATCTCTACCAACTTATTGTAAAGGCCCTGAGATCTTACCAACGAGATTACAGCCTGTCAAGTTTACTAAACTCGCTGCCTTCTTTGTAAGTTATTTGTATGAAAACGTTGAACAACGCCTCTATTGGCAACTAAGAGAAACAGTTTTAGACCAAAAGTGTCATAGATATCGACACGTAACTTACCGAACGTTATCTATATCTACTCATGGTAAAGGCATTGATCACATAAAAATACAAGATAACAGGTATTTTGTTTTTTTCTTTTTCAGGATTGCTCCTATGGATGCTTTGTTGTTTGCAATAAATTTGGAAGTATTATTACTGCAAATGAAAATCATAGGTATAATATAGCTTATGTTATTTTCACCCTTTTTGTATATTTCCATATTTGTTGAAATCAATCAAATGAAACGATATCAAACATATTTTACCTATTAATCACGTACATATGGAAGGCAAACAAGCAGACGGATTTCCTGATGGTAAGAAATTCACGCCGCCTAAAGATACCAAAGGCGGTAATGGTGCGTTACCAACCTGAAACCGGGATATTAGGCCTCGAGTAAGTTTACCGGCTACTTTAGCTTCTAAACCGGAACACGTCAACGGCAAGCATTGACGTTACGGCAGCAGGAATAGGTGAGGCGGTAGTTGCAACCAAGGTGAGTCGCTACGAATCTCTACCACCCAGTCAGACGTCACGGTGTTAGTGA
This sequence comes from Calephelis nemesis, assembly GCA_002245505.1. NCBI lineage: Eukaryota > Metazoa > Arthropoda > Insecta > Lepidoptera > Riodinidae > Calephelis > Calephelis nemesis. Next base: position 578,857 of record NJDD01001023.1, read on the forward strand.
CGGTAGGAGAAATTATATCTATCCATATCATTGCCTTCAGAGCAAAGAGTCTATTTAGCCTGTTAGTACTTAGTCTGGTCATCCAAAATGTTGAATATTGAGACTGTTTCGGTGGTATGCAATAGTATGATTAAATTTAAAAATCCCTTCAATTCCCCTTCCCATCCCGTGAATCCCGTATTAACTGGCAATATTAAATTTTCTTATGTCCCGCTAAACTTACAAACATTTTTATTTGTTAGGAGAAGGCTGATAATAACTTACACAACAAAAAAATAAATAGTAAAGAGGGATAATTTTTTATTAGAAGATTAAGCTACTAGAAATTAATAAAAAAGAAAAATATCTTGACAAAATGTACAAAAAAACCTTAAATTTGTTGGCTTAATTTATCATACTAGATATTCTGATTTCGTTCATATGTAAATTTAGTATTAACAATGCCATCTTACTTTAGGAGATTGAACTATTTTATCCTTACAGGCACTAGGTTACCGCAGAAGAATAACAATGGCAGAAAACTTTTAAATGAATGGTATGTATGTTTTACAGATGTCGCTTTATGCAATATCAAATAATAGTTTATCTTGGCCTATTTTACTTAAAAAAAAAGCAGATAATAAAAACGATGGCTCATGCCAGCAATCATTTTTTTTAATTACACAAAATTAATTTGTGTAATTAATTTAATTACACGAAATGCCGGCAACATTTGGTGTAATTAAATTAACGTTATTAGGAACGTTTAAAAAAATACAATAAACTTAAAGGTACATGTTACATGAAATTCATGTGCCCCAATTTAGTAGAAAGTTTCCTAAGCAACAGACGTTGGGAACACTAACTACATGTACAAATTGTCTGACTTTGTCATATTTCGGTCTGGATAGTAAGGTAATTACTAAGCTGTTGATAATAATTATTGTTATACTCACTTAAAGGATGACGCACACATTTGAAAGGGCGGAGCGTATAGGGTCATTGCAAATGACCTTCACACCTCGGGTCAACAAAGAAGCGGAGTCCTGATGGGCCCCAATTTATTCCTAATAAAACGAACATCTTTTTTCAGTCGAGTTTCCTATGTATATTTTAAATCAATATAATCATGTCAGTATTAATAAAATTCCGCCGCGATGTGGTCCGGCATAGTGTGCGTTATTCCATGCAAAATGTATAAAAGCGGTCTAGGCGAATTTTTGGGTTGTGATGCGCCCCATTGTGACCATCCACGTGTGTGCTATCCTTAAACGTGTGGGAATCGCCGAAGCCATGTTAGAGAGGCTCACCAATAATCTAGTGTTTATTGCATGTGAAGACGATAATTTCATAAAGACATCGTATTATCAAAAGTAACTGTTATTCATGGTCTTAATTACCAGATTTCATAAATGCCTGTGAGGAGTAGCAATAAAATTGGTTTAGAAAAAGTGTACCTAATCATGATTCAGATGAACACAACACTTCTGAAACAGCCTTAAAATAAGAATTCGTATTTCCAGGAAATTTATTGTTGATGTAATGAAAGGCTTGTTGTTGGAACTGGTCGAATGTGGAGAGTGGTACACTATCAAAGAAGCTGCTGAAGCTCTACTCAACAAAAGAGTTTCCTTGCAAGTGCTGAAAACGCAAAATGATAATTTAAAAAGGTTAAGAGTCACTTGGTTTATTTAATATTTTAGAAATGAATAAATTCAAGTAAAGTTTATCACCAACCGGACAAATATATCTCGAGCAATATTTTTAATTAGAAAATTGGAAAAACCACGTTGTCTTTTTGTTGCCCGAAGCCGAGGCCTCGTGAAGTCAAGTCCAACACCTGGACCACTAAACCAAAGAGGCGATGTACATAGAGAGAAATGAAGAAACTTCAATAATAAAAATAGGCTCAACTGTTTACGAAACAACTTTGAAGATTGACATATTTCATATCTGCTATTTTTTACACAACAGATTGAGATGATCTACGAGTGTACTTCAATTTACGCATAAATCAAACTAAGAGATAATATGTGGTAATAATGAAAACTTACACCGATGTGTAGGTTTTACAAATTAGTCGCAATTTATTACGTATACAGTCAAACCTGGGTATGTGAGAACTGGATAAGTGAGAAAACTCTGTACGTGAGAGTAATAGCCAGGACCCGTCATTTTAAGCTCCCAAAACCTCTATTAGCGAGAAACAGAAACCTCTGTAAGAGAGAGTCCATTCTCCCGCATGGACCTCCGTAAGTGAGACTGCTACTTATCTAGACCTCTAAAAGCGACAGTCGAGCTTTATTTATTTATATTATTCAGGAGGAATATTAACAAAACAAATTACAAATTTAACATTTGCCATTTTATGACTCCTTCTTAGCTTTCGTGAAACTTTCTACCTTTGTTTTGTATTGTTTTCTCGTCAATATTGTACTTATTCTATTTCGTGGAATTAAATAACATTGTCATTTCATCGCATTCTTTTCGAATGGACACGTGTGCTTGTGTACTGTCCTGTAAGTCGGATTTACTCAGTTTATAGTAATTATTTACTATATTCATACTTGGTGTGACCTCTATAAGCGAGAAATGCTACCCATGTACCAGCATTAGCGAGAAACTCGGTTTAGTGAGAAACCTCTATAAGGAAGAATGAGATTGTGCTCCCTTGAACTCTCGCTTATCCAGGTTTGACTGTATAGTGGTATACAAAGAGACGTACTAAATACAAACCATTTACATACAGCAGGGTAAAGAAACAATCGCATTTTTGGCAGTAACTTATCACTTGCCTATTAAATTAAAATTTGCTTCAAGTGATAAGGTGCTATTTTGTAAAATCAACCATAAAAAAATTATCTTCACGCCCACATCCTCGAAGAGGTAGGCAGAGGCACAACCAGAGCACCCACGACTAGCCGAAGATTACTAAGTCCCACACTGTGATAGGTGGCAAGCCTATCTCCAACCGGGCACATATCCTATCCCAAGCAACATTTTTTTTTTAATAGAAAATTGGAAAAACCCAATTTTCTTTTTGTTGCCCGACCCGTTATTCGAACCCGAGACCTCATGCAGTTAAGTCCAACACCCGGACCGCTAGACCACAGAGGCGATCGAAATCGAACATAAGTCATCATAATCAGTGATAGGGATCATAGGTAAAATGGTGGCACCCTTACTAATCTCACTGGATGAGTTTAGGAGCTTTTAATACAGTGGGATAAGGCAGCATCGAAAAAACATGATAGGGATATCAATTTCTTTATGAACACTTTGCTTTAATGCGCTGTTACCGGGCAAAATAATATCTCCAGCTCTGTTCTTGAACAATATCATTTTATTTTCTAACAGATCATTACACGCTATCAGGTGTGAAGCTATAGAACGCAAACAAGCATGTGCTTCAGAATTAGAACAATGCGATAGAAGAATAGCCTGTCTTCTAGATGAGCTTAAGGTACTAAAAAAATATTAAGTGTTAAACTTTCTTTACTGTCATTATTAACCAAATAACAGCGTGTACATAATTTGATTCATTTAATTTAGTAAACGGACTAATAATAAGTTAACAAAGCGATAGATTTATAAATAACATCACTGCTGACTTTTTGCAGGATTGCACTTTGAACACTCAAGCGCAATTAAATTATGCAGAAAAATGGCTAGCGGCTAAGGCTGAATCCCATGAACTTCAGTTACAAGTGAAACCTGCTGTCTTGCCGAAGATCGACCACGAAAATTGCGTCCACACCGAGTTGTTGCGTGCGTACAGTCTTCAAATTGAAGTGAGTAACATAGTATATATATTACATACTATTTTTTGAGTAACATACGCAAAGTGAAAAGTGGATTTTTTCTCTTGAATACTAACCTGAGTACTTTATTAGTTTATTAAAAAGATGAAAGGTTGACGACTAAGGTACAATGCCACAACAACTAGAACTAGAATTAAAGAAATCAGTAGTATCAGTAGAGTTGCTCTTAAACCTTAGTTTCATGCGAATTCGAGTTTGAAATCGGATTTGTATCATATTGTAGGTATGTCTTGTTACCATTACTAGTGAATTATTAACATTTAATTATTAATAAAAAAATAAATTATTACATCGTATTTGTTGACTTGTTTTGGAACTAAATGTTAATCATTTGTTAGTATTGCGTTCAAGAGTGCAAAACTACACAAACCCAATTCCAATTTGCATCAAATCGAGGTTAAAGAGTAACCCTACTGTTCGAGTTCGAGAACTGTATTCGCTGTTCGAAGTGATTTCACTATATGAGTGTATTTGATAGTGACACATAATATGACCTCAAAAAGAAATTTATATTTTTCCATTGTTACTTTTATATGCAGTTAACAAAATAGCTAACAGCGTCTAATACCGTCTAATATGGACTTGAAAATTAGAAAACTACAACTACCACTTAACTTTGCTGCCTTGCTAATAATAAAGTTCATTTTTTATATGAGAGGTCAGCGGACAAGCAAACGGGTCTCCTGATGGTAAGAGACAACCGTGGCCTACAGATACCATAGATGTTGTAGGCAGGGCCGGCCCCAGGGGTGGGCGGATCGGGCGGCTGCCCAGGGCGGAGAATTTTTGGGGGCGGCAAACAAATTTTAAAGAACGGCAAATTTTAAATATGAATAAAATAATAAAACCATGATATCCATGTGAAGGGTAAAATTTTCTGTATCACATTTTACACAAGGAACAAGCCTAAGAATATGTACGTCAGTGCAAGCCTTGAGTTACGATTATAATCAAAATCCAAATATAAAATAAATCACTCGGCTTGTATCTTACAACCGTCGCCGGCGCCACCGCGCTGCACAGAACAGTGACAGCGTCAAAGCAAGGGGCGGGTTAATCGCCGATATCGCCCAGGGCGGCAAAGTCCCTAGGGTCGTGTCTAGTTGTAGGTCGAGTTGCATCGCTGTCCTATATTCGGGATGTCACGCCAATTGGTCTAGTATATCGGCTACGCTGCCGTGAAGTTCGCAACAGGACATAAGCCATTTTAACGGTAAGAATCGATGAACCGATGGATCCCTACCCGGGCAAGATGCTGCACAGCACTCCTGCACCTAGCATCTAGGTCTTGCAGGTAATGACCAATTTTACCTATACTTACTTTGTACAAGCTACCTATCTAGCAGGGATATAGCTGGTCTATTCTATTCAGCGGACCCAGGCCGACAAGGGGAATTAATACAAAAACATTGATAGTGATAAAAATTGATATTGTACTGTTTATTTATTCGTATATAGGACAGTGAGGATTATAATTTAATAAGCTTTTCGCAAATGATGATAAGTAAAGATTAGGTTTATCAACTCATCAAAATAAGCTTATTCCAATTTTTATACACTTTCAGAACAAAATGTCACATGTGATATGAATTTTAGGAAAGAGAAGATTTGCTGTCTTATTGGGAAACAAAATATTTTAATGATACGAAAGATATAAAAGAGCGAGTTTCCGAACAACATGAAAATTTAAGAATAACCACTGAGCGAAGAAAAGAGTTAGAAAATCTGGTAAGTTAGTACATTTATGGCTCAGGTATGAGTTTTTCTTATTCATAAACGTTGCTTAACTTTTAATCACCAATTTAAGAAATGCTTAAAAAAATTCTTATTCATAAACGCTATTTAGAGTTAATCATTTGTTTAAATATACTCTTAAATAGCTGTCACTTTAAGCAACCTCGGACCCTTGTTTAAAATTTTAATCAACAAAATGGCTGACTAAATTTCAAACAGCTGATTTTATATGCATTGACAAAATTCAACAGCTAGCCATTTTTTTTAGGTTATTTTGCACCTTTCTGGGGCCGGCTAAGACCTTTCGGCCATGCTGCCATGTCTTCCGTATATCAATAAATTCTTTTTAGTAGTCATGAGTCATTTTAGGTCATAAGTCGTAAGTCATAGGTCAAAGTCATGTCAGGGTCTTGAGTAAAGCGGTGGTTTCGTTACTCAAGCTCATCTATGAGATTTGGCGGCAACAAGGAAATTCACGATACACTAATTTCTTCATGATTATTTCACTTGTGCACGTTCGCTGAACAAAACTAGACTAATTCCCACCTAAATTAACTAATTTCACTCAATGTAAACACGAAATTCAATAGTTATGAAAAAATACGACCATCTTCATTTACGATGGCGCCAAAAACCACTAGCCATTTAATATGGCTTATTTGTGTATTTTTATGATTTTTTTATAATACACGCATTGAAATATTTTGATTTCGTTGAAGTGTGGACAAAATTGGATGGGATATGTTGGATTTTGGAACAATATAGGACTGTAATAACATGTTTTATTATGGAGATGGCCAATGACTCCTACGAAGAAACGAATAGTTTTCCAGAGCATTTTGTTATGATATTGGAAGCATGAAAGTAGACAAATTTTCTGATTGTGAGAATTTCACGCCGTCTAGAGACACCAAAGGTGTCAATGGTGAGATTCCAACCTGAGGCTGGGATGTCAAGCCCCGAGCAAAAGTAAGTTTACCGGCTACTTTACTCTACGAACCGGAACAATTCAACAGCAAGCGCTGACGTTATGGCGGCAGGAATATGTAAGGCGGTGGTACCGATCCCGGTGAGTCGCTGCGAAATTCACCTCCTAGTAAGTTATCACGGTGCTAGTGACGGTAAGCCTATGCTCGATTTTTACGCGCTGTTTAACTCCTGTTAGATGGTAGATGGTCTATTCTACTTTCTACAAAGGAACTCGAGCCAACACGGGGAAAATATTACAGGAATGACATCATTTTTATATTTAGCTTAGTAACATAATGTAGATGCATTAAAAACATTATTTTTGAAATGCAGTGTATCAGTTTAAACGTTTTGTGTCTATGTTGCATCAACTTTATTTACTCTAATAAATTTAATTTTATTGTAGTACAATATGTACGAGTATTGTAGAAATATAAATACTCTTTAGCAAGAGGTTATAGATGTCCGACACCGTATTCAGAAACAACGATGTTGATAGCGGATGACAATTGTTTAATCCACTTTTAGCAAAAGAAATACGCATACAGCCACATTTCTACCAAAACCTACCAAGTTAAGCAGTGTTTAACTAAGCAATGTCAAAATGAACTTTATGAATAACAAATTTTTAAGCAATGCTTAAGGCTTAATCAAATGATTAGTTAAGCAATGCTTAGGAGGTTACTTAACTATTTTTTATGAATAAGGCAGTAATTTACTACTCTATTACGATTGCATTACGTAGCATATTAAAAAGTTTCAAAGAGTAGGTTATTTTGATGGTTCTTTTTTGAAAAGGTAAGATATGTTTAGCTATCTTACGAAAAAATAATTATTAAATCGCAACATCTCAATAAATTCTGATTAATTCGTTAAAATCAGAGTCGATTTCTTGCAGTTTATGAAATAGCGCACACTTAGACGGGTGAGTTGGAGCTAGGGTCGCGTCGGGGTGCATCGTATTGCAAAAACAACTGGTATCAATCTACTGGGATGCGTCCGACCATAGTGTGCATTGCTCCTTAGAAAATGGATGAAAACGATTTATAGGTGGATTATTGCGGTGCGATGCGTCCCGATGTGGCCCGTCAAAGTGTACGCTATCTTTTGCTGCGCTTATCATTTAGCGTATTAAAAAAAGAATCTATTTTTTTTTAGCTTCTTCTTTCAAGTTTCAGACGTATGTTCACATTATTATTGTATATAAAATAAAATTATTTCTTTTTAAACAGTATAAGTTACATGAAGGAGAAATGCGAGGATGGTTAACATTCAAAAAGGAACGCGCTGCCAGATTGGCCAGAGAGGAGTGTGCTCGGAAAGCAGCTACGCGTGTGCAAGCCTGGTGGCGCTGTGTCATGGTGCAGAGGTGTTTGGGGACATTCAGATACTTGAAAAACTCTAAAAAAGGAACTGCAAAACCTAAGAAGACTAAATAAAATAAATTCATTTACTTTTTTTAAGATATTGGAAGGCAAACAAGCAGACGGATTTCCTGATGGTAAGAAACTCTCGCCGCCGCCTAGAAACAACAAACGTAGTAATAGTGCATTGGCAACCTGAAGTCAGGATGTTAGTCCTCGAACAAAAGTAAGTTAAGTAAGTTACCTTATTAAGTAAGTTAAGTAAGTTACCGAAACAGAACACGTCACGACGTTATGGCGGCATGAATAAGTAAGGCGATGGTGCCAATCCGGGCGAGTCGCTGTGAAACTTTACCACCTAGTCCGATGTCACGATGTTAGTGAGGTGAGCCTATGCTCGCCTTTCACCAGCTGCCTGGCAGGAAGGCAGACGATATATTCTGCAAGGGACCCAGGGCCAACACGGGGTGGAAAGAATATGTTAAATTACTTGTTTTATCTATAATTATTATTTTTAAGTATATTTATGAAATAACGGTTAGCCCGTATAATTTCTCTTGACTCTCGTCATATACAATATATTTTCTATACAAATATTCAAGCGACCGCACACGCAACTATAATATATATTTCTATGACACCACCAACGAACATATTATCGCATATTAATACATATTACTGGATATTATGGTACAGCGTGCAAACGCTAGGCCGACCATCAATGAGTGAGGGCAAAATATATATTATAGCATCGTCTCCATGTGTGGTAGCTTACTATAATATATATTATAGCGCGGCATATTAATATATTATAGCTACGTGTGTGACGGGCTTAACGTTGGAACCAAAAACGCATTGCGTTTTCTTTTGCGACATGATCGCTTCCATAGTGACACGCGTACTCAAAAGTAAGCTCACCGGCTACCTTACCCTCCGAACCGGAACACGTCATGATGTTATGGCAGCAGGAATAGGTCTTTACCTATTCCTAAAGCGGTAGTTCCTACACCAATCCGGGTGAGTCGCTGCAAAACACTACCACCTAGTCAGATGTCACGGTGTTAGTGACTGTATGCCTATGCTCGCCTTTTACGAGCTGCATGGCAGGAAGGCAAATCGTCTACTCTGTAAAAGATCCTCGACCAACATTATTTTACTTTGTTTTATAGTATAAATTTGAATTTAGAATTCACCAAAGAGAAATTTGTGAGTTTTAGCAGGTTAATTACGAGTAAAAATTGTTAATTTAGGTGGTAGGTAATTAAGTAGTTCAATTTTGTTCAGTTAAAGTGCACAGGTGAAATAATTATTAACAGGCTTATTCAAAAACGTTGCTTAACTTTTAATCACCAATTTAAGTAATGTTTAAAAAAAATCTTATTCATAAACGCTATTTAGAATTAATCATTTGTTTAAATAGGTATACTCTTAAATAGCTGTCACTTTAAGCAACCTCGGACCCTTGCTTAAAATTTTAATCAACAAAATGGCTGACTAAATTTCAAACAGTTGATTTTATGTGCATTGACAAAATGCAACAACTACCTAGCCATTTAATATGGCTTATTTGTGTATTCTTATGATTTTTTTATAATACACGCATTGAAATATTTTGATTTCGTTGAAGTGTGGACAAAATTGGATGGGATATGTTGGATTTTGGAACAATATAGGACTGTAATAACATGTTTTATTATGGAGATGGCCAATGACTGCTACGAAGAAACGAATAGTTTTCCAGAGCATTTTGTTATGATATTGGAAGCATAAAAGTAGACAGATTTTCTGATTGTGAGAATTTCACGCCGTCTAGAGACACCAAAGGTGTCAATGGTGAGATTCCAACCTGAGGCTGGCATGTCAAGCCCCGAGCAAAAGTAAGTTTACCGGCTACTTTACTCTACGAACCGGAACAATTCAACAGCCAGCGCTGACGTTATGGCGGCAGGAATATGTAAGGCGGTGGTACCGATCCCGGTGAGTCGCTGCGAAATTCACCTCCTAGTAAGTTGTCACGGTACTAGTGACGGTAAGCCTATGCTCGATTTTTACGCGCTGTTTAACTCCTGTTAGATGGTAGATGGTCTATTCTACTTTCTACAAAGGAACTCGAGCCAACACGGGGGAAAATATTACAGAAATGACATCATTTTTATATTTAGCTTAGTAACATAATGTAGATGCATTAAAAACATTATTTTTGAAATGCAGTGTATCAGTTTAAACGTTTTGTGTCTATGTTGCATCAACTTTATTTACTCTAATAAATTTAAAGAAAAAGAAAAAAGAAAGAAAGTTTTCTTTTTCCTTCTTCTTTCTTTTCTAATAAATTTAATTTTATTGTAGTACAATATGTACGAGTATTTTATTGTAGAAATATAAATTCTCTTTAGCAAGAGGTTATAGATGTCCGACACCGTATTCAGAAACAACGATGTTGATAACGGATGACAATTGTTTAATCCACTTTTAGCAAAAGAAATACGCATACAGCCACATTTCTACCAAAACCTACCAAGTTAAACAGTATTTAACTAAGCAATGTCAAAATGAACTTTATGAATAACAAATTTTTAAGCAATGCTTAAGGCTTAATCCAGGGCTTCTCAAACTGGGCGTCGCGACGCCTTGGGGCGTCATGGCACTGTCCAAGGGGCGTCGCGTGGTGGAGTACCGAGTGGAGTGAGCTATACTTTTTATAGTAGTAAGTAGTTTGTATGGTAGTAGTTTTTTTGGTATTGAAAAAAACTGATATCTGTCAAGACCTGAAAATCAGTGTTAAAGCATTATGCTTTAACAATATATACAGTGTGTTTCTACCATTATAATATTTTTGTATTTGTTTAATTGTTTTACCTTGCATAGTGTTTTTTTTATCGACCTTTTTTTAATGGAATGTGTGTAGTGAATGTGTGTGTTAATAAATCTTTTCTTTTTTCTTATAACTGCTAACTTATTTTGGTCCCACAGGGTGCGCGCTGGGTTAAGAGTAAATAAGAGTAGTCATAAAAAATAGTGTTTTTACTATATAATATATAAATGGTAAATATTTGATCCGAAGGAGCCCCCCCCCCTCCTCTGGCTTTGTGGGTTAAGGGGCGTCGTCAAAAAATAGCACGACCTAAGGGCGTCACAGTACACATAAGTTTGGGAAGCCCTGGCTTAATCAAATGATTAGTTAAGCAATGCTTAGGAGGTTACTTAACTATTTTTTATGAATAAGGCAGTAAGAAATTAGTGTACTTATTTTGAATTTCCTCGGTCCTAAATGTTACTAAAGGGCTCGGGTAACGAGGCTACCACTTTACTTAATAGAAAGGAGTAAATTTATTTAAAAAAAAGAAATTTCTAATATACCTAAGTGGCCAGTACGACGAAACGCCAGCTTCATGTGTAATGACATACCTACCTACCAGCTACTTACCTATGAAGAGTTTGTTAAGTGATAGTAGGTACTATTGGTAACTAGAGAACGTAATTTTCAGATCAAAAACTGTATAGACTTCGATATAATAACATACCTACTCACCTAACTAATTTACAAACGTAATCTATGTAAACCAGATATTAGTAAATATATATTATATTGTCTTTGTCAATATCTACTAACTTATGGGCCATGGTAATTAATGTTCTATCTACACGGCGACGTTAGCGTGAAGTTTAGCTTTTGTAATGGAGTATTCAGCTAGAAAATGTCGAAAATGATAAAAAAAACGCAGTTGTGGGAATTTCATTTTCGGTACTTAGGTACACATTTTGAAAGAGGAACAGCTGAAAGAAAATGCACGAAATAGGAAGCGGATTAGTTTCGATTTTGACTAGGTACACAGGGGCACATTTGATACGTTGGCTGCCCTAGGCCTACGAAAGATTGCCCCCCCCCTCCTTATGTGCTGTAAAGCATGCAAAATTAAATCAACTATAGAAATTAAATAAAAATGAAAAAAAAAATAACGATAACCAACAAATGACTTAATTATCTCAATCAGTATTTCAGATACTGATTCTTACCATTTCTATTTGTAAGAAGCAATGAATCGTTATTCACAAATTGTCTTTTGCCTGGCTTTCTGAGCAGATCAAATTTTGCCGCCCTATGCTCGAGTCTACTCGGCCTATTGGGAAATCCGCCCCTGTAGGTTCAGATAAGTTGGTGGCACTATACACAATACACATATTTATTTTTGTTCCAATCTTCAAAGTACAGATGAATAACGGTCATGGAGCTTTGAAAGAAAGAAAGAAAGAAAATTATTTATTTGCCGAATATAAATGAGATGTTACAAAAATATTTAAGTAGGTATATCAACATACCTACCTATTCTACCATATTTTGGAGTGCAAATAGTTAAACATTAAAAAAAATATTATTTAGTTACATATGCTTTAACTTTTAAGCCAATTATTTATATTTATAACTAGTTTAATTATTTATTACCAAAACATTTAAAAACTATAGGTAATTTAATTTAACCCTAGTATCTTAACCCTATCTACCGTAAACTAGAAATAAATATAAAAAAAGAATACAATGATAAAGGCACCTACCACCTATTATTACTTTACTCTTCGTCTACCTACTAAATATGCCATCCCCATCATTTTTTGATATTTTTTTTTCTTTTCTTTCTTTAAGTTTTGGCCTTAACGTTAGTATTTTGCCATTAGTCAAGTAGAAATTTGCATTAAATTTTATATCATTTATAATTAAGTAGTCATCAGTCATAAGTCGTCAGTAAATCATGTCAGGCTCATGGGTAATGCGGCGGCCTCATTACACAAGCTCATGTAATGAGATTTGGCGGCAACGAGGTAATACACGATACGCTAATTTCTTCACGATTATTTAATTTGTGTATTTTCACTGAACAAAATTGTACAAAATGCCACCAAAATTGACTAATTGCACTCAACTTCAACACGAAATTCAATAATAATTATGAAAAAATGTCGACCATCTTTTCTCTCGATGGCGCCAAAACTCTTTTTGATAAGTTTACGCCATCTATCGGTTATACCTAGAAAAATATTACTTAAAGTAGTTAAAAACTTTTTGTATAGATGGCGCAAAATCACTAGTCTGAAGTTAGCTGAAATTTGAAAGTAAAAATATTCAACATGTCATTTTGATTCGAATAAAAACGTGATTAGAAATAAAGAAAAGGAAACCAGATTTTAATTAAATGAACTAAATATGCTTTTAAGTGTATTATCTTTTTGACTTACCACTCAAAATTTATACTCAAAAAACATTTTCACCACGAGATTCTGATAATTTAAATTATCTCAGGAATATTTCGGAGTATGCATTTCTTGATTGTATTATTATCTATTGGTGCCTATCTTTATTTTTTCGATTTTCGAAAAAAAAATAACTTGTCATATCTCTTAAAAAAAACGAAAATTTTTAAAAATGAAAAAAGGCGTTTTTTTTAATTTTTAATTATCTACTGGCGCCTATATTTTTTTTCTAATTTTTAGATTTTTATTAAAATAATTAATTAAATTATTTTTTTATTTTTTTTACATTATCATATGAACTTAAAAAATAATTTTATTAACAAAAACTAAAATGACATGCTTTCCTGTTATGTTTATCAAAATGTGATCCATTTTATTTCTTCTGGATTTTTTATCAGTTTATTAATATGACAAGTTAATCATAAAATTAATAAAAATGAAATTATTTAAAAAAAATGAATAATTTAATTTGTTTTTATATTTTTCTTTATTTTCTACAAACAATACATTAACTTCTTCGATATATCTTCAAATAAACATGAATTACACACAGACATTTTGGCAGATTTTTAAATGTTTTTATTCATATTCGTGAGCTTGGAAGAAATTAACTATTTATTAACTCAAGTAAAGTATGTTTAATGTCAATGTGATAAATAAATCTTTATAACGTAGTATTTCGTAAATTGATAAATAATGATTTATTATTATGTATTTGTGCCAGTGTTTTTTTTTGTCTATCGATAAAATTTGTTAAAAATGAAATTTGTTGTCAATAATTGTATTTAACATGATTTATTAAAGTATGCTAAAAATTTCGATGAAATCGGAGATAACCCTATCAATAACAAGCCATTATATTTAAAAGTTTACCAACATTTCGGTGTGTAATGTATGTTTATTTGAAGACATATCGAATAAGTTAATGTATTATTTGTAGGAAATAAAGAAAAATATAATTAAAAATATAAAAACAAAGTAAATTAATCAATTAAAAAAAATAATTTAATATTTTATTGTTTTCATGATTAACTTGTCATATTAATAAACTGATAAAAAATCCAGAAGAAAAGTATAACAGGAAAGCATGTCATTTTAGTTTTTGTTAATAAAATTATTTTTTAAGTTTATATGACAATGTAAAAAAGTGAAAAATTAATTTAATTAATTATTTTTAAAAAAATCTAAAAATTAAAAAAAAAATAAAGGCGCCATTAGATAATTAAAAATTAAACAAACGCCTTTTTTCATTTTTAAAAATTTTCGTTTTTTTTTAAGAGATATGACAAGTTATTTTTTTTTTTCGAAAATCGAAAAAATAAAGATAGGCACCAGTAGATAATAATACAATCAAGAAATGCATACTCCGAAATATTCCTGAGATAATTTAAATTATCAGAATCTCGTGGTGAAAATGTTTTTGAGTATAAATTTTGAGTGGTAAGTCAAAAAGAAAATACACTTACAAGCATATTTAGTTCATTTAATTAAAATCTGGTTTCCTTTTCTTTATTTCTAATCACGTTTTTATTCGAATCAAAATGACATGTTGAATATTTTTACTTTCAAATTTCAGCTTACTTCAGACTAGTGCAAAATCAATAATGAATAATATGCAATACTTTGTTCTCACCTATTTTCTGTATTGTTCGTATTGCTAAATCTGGTTAGTATGATGACAGGCAGGTTTCTGATATTACCTAAGTATATTGAAAATCTAGTGGATACTGCAGAATCACTTGAAATAAATTTTTAAATTTTAGTTACCTAACGGCTAACATAGAATAGGTACAAATTTTTAAAAAAATCTTATGATACCTAGATAGAGAAGAGAGAACATAAAGCAAAGAGTAAAATAACTGTCCATAAAGGAAACTTATAGATAGATATTTTCACAAACTAGTTAGAGGCACCTACCTACCTGTTACTGTTACTTGTATTTTTGTAAAGATGATATTATTGCGGTAGGACAGCCGACAGCTGAAATAGTCATAAATGTCAAATTGAAAGAGTCATTCGCCAGTTCTTACTGTCAATTTAGTGTTGCCACCTTAGTGACTAGATTACTAGATTTAGTGAATTTATGGTGTATAACAATAATTATGAAAACAAATCACAAAAAAAAATATTCAGTGATTTTAAGTGACTTTTAACGAACCTAATATAAAATTTTAGAAAACTCATATTGGCAACTCTCTCTTTTAGTAAGCAGACTGTAATTTTATAAGCGTATGTCAAAATAATACTAGTCATTAAATCCTCATCATTACTACTCTACCCAAAAAGCAGTATTAATAATTATCGCTATTTTCTCCGATTTCAGGGTATTGTCAATGTGTAATTATTTATTTAATAAAACCTTTCTCCTTTTTCAACAAATATACACACATACTTATAAGAAATAAACAATAATTTAAGTGTTTTGAAATATTTGTGAAAAGGTTTAAGTATGTATTTGTATTGAATTTAAACCATACTTTGTACTAAGTCTGATTGTGGTAAACCTTATTTTGGAGTTTGACGCAGTTTCATATGCCTTTATTTAGTTAAATGTTAGGTATAGCTTAATTATTTAACAGAAAAATAAAAATAATACCCACCATGTCAATAAACAATAATGTTAATAAATATTTTGCACTAATTAATTTACAAATACCTATATAACCCTTGTTATAAGTAATATTGTCTAAGAATTTTGTTCTTCTATTCACTATAAGGACTAACAGTAGTTCAATTTCCCTTACAATTTTATTATCGTTTACCAAAACAAAATACGAAAATGACGAAATTTTGCAATAGTAATATGATGTGAGTTCCTTGACAACTATATTAATTCTTATGTATCTAGAAGAGTGTTTGGTATTATTTTCTATTTACTCGTGCATAACGAAAACTCACAATTCTAATTAATATAGCAGTAACCACTATCGACAAAATTTTGGTTGCAAAAAAATCGAAAAAAATTATAATGAAATTGACTTCATTAGAGGTGTAATCAACAACAAAGTAGTGGATTAGGGCTTCATGCACGAGATTCATGACCAAGAAAAAACCGTGGAATAAAACCGTTAAATGAGACGTGCGCAGGCGCGATACTTGCTGCGCGACCGATATACAAGCGAGTAGTGTATAATACCTTTCTCTTTCTCCCTCTCTCCACCCCGCCAATGCATAGTATATACTCATGAATTGTGTCGATTCTACATTAGCCTAAGAAACTTCGTTGGTGGTGTAACACGACACTACATTTTTATTTATTATAAGAGCTGTAACGATAATGGTGGTAATTAAATCTTTGTAACTTAATATTTATAAAAAATCTTTTTTCGTTAAATAAAATCAATTTTAAATTTGGAAACGGAAATTCTAAATTTTAGTGTCAAGACCATAAGTGGGAAGCATGATGTGCAGCAACTTAGCTAGCCTGGGTAGGGATCCATCGCCTTAACTATTCATGCCACTATAATGACTCTATTGACATGTTCCAGTCCGAAGGGTAGGGCAACCAGCAGACTAGCACAATAAGCCTAATATTCTGGAATGCCAGGCACAGGATGGCGGCGCACGTATGATGTCTATAAGTTACAACTGTCTTTTATACGAAGTCCCGTGTGGTAGTTCGCAGATCTATCACATAAAAGAATGCTAGGGCGTTAAATGTACTTCGTTATGAAATTCTAAAGATTTTTTAGTTAAAATTAATGAGATCCAGTGAATTTTGAGAAAAATTTAGTGAATTTTTTTCGAGGTGGCATCACTATTTATCATTTGTCAGACGTCAGTCACGTATTGAGCGCGCGGGAGTGCGGGTGTGATAAAATTTTATTATTATTATTATTTTCGATTTAAATGAAAACTTTATACATTTAAGACGATCCTTTTATAACGGAATGTGTAAACTTATTTTAAACCAACAAAATATTTACTAGAACAGTGACATTGTTGTGTGAAACTTTTTGTTAACAAATTACTGTTTGAATTCTGGGAAATTTGGATTTTGTAATCTTTGATTTGGTGAGTAATGCAAACTTTTTTTAAACACGTGGGTCTATCTAACAATAATTGATCAAATATAAGTTTTCATGAAAGTAACAAATCGTATTGCCATTAGTACAAGAAAATACTGTCTACGAAAATTGTTATCTAATTTATTTCTTGAGAGAAAGATGTTTGTTATCGATTTATAAGCATTCTTTACAATAACTATAAAGTAAGATTTAAATAAATAGTTGAATGAAAGATAGAATTATTTTTGGCGAACAGCCCTGAAGTAACATTCATATTCGTTTGTTGTTATATTTAAAGGTTTTTCCTCAACCTGACATGAATTTATTTATTATAATAGTCGAGGAAAGCGATGTCGGAAAATGAAATGAGTATTCAAAATACAAACTGACAAACTGGATACGAAGACTGATCTTAATATTTCATATTTCTTAAAGAATTATTTAAACATACCTACAAAATGAACTTCTAGTAAAACTATTTTTGAGTTATGCACTCGAGTCTGCTTAATTTTATAAAATGTAACTAGATAAATAACTGAGAAAAAAGTATCTTCACGCCCATATCCCCGAAGAGGTAGGCAGAGGTACAACCAAGGCACCCACGACTAGCTGAAGACACTAAGTCCCACAATGTGATAGGTGGCAAGCCTATCGCCAGCCGGGCACATTTCCAATCCCGACCAACATTTTTGTAATTAGAAAATTGGAAAAATCCAATTTTTTTTTGTTGGCCGACCCAGGATTCGAACCCGGGACCTCATGCAGTCAAGTCCAACACCCGGACCGCTAGACCACAGAGGCGATATAAATAACTGAATAATTGATAATATAATAAATATTGATTTCAATTATTTATTGAATAAAATTTACATCTAAGTACTATATAATATTTACCAACTCTGTTGTTGAGTCAGAGGCCTGGGATGTTAGGTCTGGACATACAAACAAAAAACGCCAAAACAAAATTGACAGTATCTCTTGTGTAAAAAGTTGTGACACTTGGAAGACTTTTGGAGGCTGCTACTGAAGTTAGTGTCTGACAGGAACCACAATTTAGTCACTGTTTTAATAATACCCTGTTATATTTAATTTCTATGTACCATCTATCTCATAAACCAAATATGTACTTAATAAAATTGTATTTTAATACAAACAATAACTTATCTTCAAACCCATATCCCTGCAAGGGTAGACAGAGGTACACTAAATCCCACTCTGTAATAGGTGGCAAGCCTATTGCCAACTCGGCATATATCCAATCCCTAGCATCACTATTTTTAATTAAAAAATTGAAAATATACATTTTCCAATTTTGTTGTTGCCTTACCCACGGATCGAACTGGGACCTCAAGAAGTCAAGTCCGACACCGGGACTCCTAGATCAAATAGAAATCAAAATCAAAATCTCAAGATACACTAAGAAAGTCTTATCCCTGAGTCCAATGATTCCAAGCAACCTAGTTTTAAATGAAAAAATAGTGAGATATGTCACTAGTGCCCTTAAAAAATTGGCATGATAAATTATTATATTGGAGTTTACAATAAATTATCCTCGAAACAGTATTATGTTTTGAGCTGAGAAGGTAAAAATAATTTATTTATTAATCAATTGGTATCTTAAATTGAATAATTATCTGTTATTCTGTACTATGTAAATATTGTCTACTATTGTACTCATGTAATATGTATTACTTATATATATATATAGGTATACAAAAATTGGATATTGTTAGGATAAGATTCTTTTGAAGAGAAAAACTGGGAAGATGAAAAAAAAATACTTGATCGTTTGCACACAAGCTGTAAGTAATGTTGATAGCCATGTAATAATACATAAAATTAAGTATAAAACTATTACAGCACAAACATTATGCTTTTTTTGAGAGATGTTTAGAATTACTTAAGATGAAGTTACATGTACGAACTAGAATAAAAATTAAACATATCACTATTATTATAAATGATAAAAATTGTTAAAAATGCTTACTAAGTTAGAAAAACAACTTAATTATTTTAATTAAAATCATTAGAAGATAAGGTGAAAGTTTTGTTCAGATTTTTTGTTTTGATTGTATTTTAAGTGATATACCTATTTGTTAGTATTTTTTTTATTTATTTAATTCAATCATTAATTCATCAAAACATTAATTGTTTGCTGATTAATTGTTCAGTAGGTATGTTTTTATTTTTATTTTATGTGTTAACACACACATAATGATGTAACATAAAAGATTTATTTTTATTTTAGCACTTGCCCTGTGCTTGAGTTAAATTTCTATAAATTTTAAAGAAAGATTTTTTTTGTACCAGATTGGATTTGAACCTGTTACCTTTTGTCTCAAGCCGATGAATGCTCTAACCAATTGAGCTACTGAAGATTAAAGTCATATGGAGAAATTTTTAATTATTTTCTTTACTGTTAACATTAAAGAGGCTTCATACTCATTATTTTTTTTTTTAAATAAATGAATTACCTTATATAAATACTTTTATAGCAAGATACCCTGAATGTACCCTAATTAAAAATGAGGCTATATGTTGTCACCAAGTAGGTTACCTACTTGGTTACTTTTTACTGTGTTCTTGCATGTAGATAATTAATGATTTCTTAGAATTACAAAAGAATCACATTATTAATGTTATAAATGTAATGATCGAAAGATTGTAGTGATGAAAAACTAAATTAAATTTTACAGTAATAAAATAAACACACATCAAAATTAGGCATAGAATACATTTTTTTATAATATAATATATTCCTGGACAAGTTACCCAAATTGAATCTAACTCCAAAGTAAGAAAATAAATGCTTACAGCCAGACCTGGAGATACAGACATCTGAATGTTCATCACACAAATGCTTGCCCCCATCGAGAATCGAACCCGATCCTCGTGGTTGGTCAGTGTAGTTAAGTGAGTGTGTTAGCCACCCGACCAATAAGGCGGTCAAATATAATAAATATATAATTTGGTATGTAGCCAAAGCCGTGGTTGGTAACTAGTACATTTCAATTTGCATAAGCTAAGTTGTACAAAGACAAAAATCTGTGTAGGTGTTCTTAGTTTGAATGTATAAATTAATTAAGGTCATATTAATTAAAAAAATCAATTTGATATCAATTACAGTTCGAAGAAGTGATTAAATACGTATTTAAATTTAAGGCTACAACCAGACACTAGTCTAGGAAAATTTCACATATTAGTTTTAAGTGCTTACTATGTTTATATGTATTATGGACATATTGAATATTACATGATACCAATAAACTCTCTATTTTTTATTATGATGTTGTACAGAGAGAAGTAAGAGTAAGAATAGGATTATGATCCTGCAAAGATGCAAAATTTATCTCCATTACGATCAGCGGGATATTTGTCATAGATATTATGTGTCGGTATTTAAGTTAAATAGTGTATAGCGAACAGCTGTAGCTTCCATAAATTTTAAAGAAAGAAAAAATTTTCGCCCCAGACAGGATTTGAACATGTAACCTTTCGTCTCAAGCCGACGAATGCTCTAACCAATTGAGCTACTGAGGATTCAAGTCCCGTGGCGAAATTTTTTAAT
>NJDD01001023.1:600765-634322 GCA_002245505.1 Calephelis nemesis
TCAAATCCTGTCTGGGGCGAAATTTTTTCTTTCTTTAAAATTTATAGAAATTTATCCCACGCACAGGGCAAGTGCTAAAAAATAAAAAATAATAAAAATACGAAGCTGTAGCTTTCATACTAAAAACTCGTACAAAACATTGACAGATCTGATATGAACCTAGATTTTTCAGAAATGTTCAAGTCATTTAATATTTTCTTTAGCTTGGAGTACTAGAATATAATTTACAATTTCTGACTATAATATGTCTTCTACCCTTTCGGGGAGATTGTTCCGTAGGTCATGGTGAGTTAAGCTGTGGCCAAACGAGCGTAATTTTTGAGCTGCGACTGAATTTACGATGAATTTGGTTTTAAAGTAAGGGCTTTCGTAACACATCTTTCTTAACGGTAGAGAGCTCTATTTTGGGTTTTCTCTACCGTAAAACTAGTCTGTTTCGTGTAGCTCTACTTTATAGTTCACTAAATGGCTGTGAATCTACCTCTTCCTCTGGGCCGATTAGGTATTTATAGCCTTTTTTGTATCATATTTAGTACGTAGTTTTTTTTGGATGGTTTTGGTTATTTGGGTCTTCATATCATATGGCGACGCAAAATTGTTTGCACTAGCGGTGTGTCAAAAACCGTAGTATGAAACCGACGATAATGATGACGATGAATATTATTATGCGACTTACAAAAAAATCGCATGTTTGGTTCAAAAAAATCGCATGTTTGGTTTTAGCCTTATTCTACTACTAGTTCAAATACAAATCGCAGGTACAACTAGCATCAACAGCACACAGAGAAACTCCGAGTGCCGTGCATTTTTTGCGTGAACAGAAGTCGGTGGCTTACAGCAGCGTCGTGTCGGTAATTAGTGTGTTAATCGCCTCTCGCGGTTGATGCAACTGCTTTTCTCGGAAGGCGATCAACGGAGGGGCGGCAAATTGCCGTCAGATATGTGTGCCGGCTGTAATTGCAAGAATCGTCTCGCCGCAAAACAAGCTTGTGCTTCCCTTGTATTACAAGTGGAACTACTGGACGACATCGACCTATAGGCATTGATTACTAAGTAAAGTGAACTATCACTGTAATTGATTAATATACTGATATATAATACTATATTATTTATTGAAATATAATACAGTATATACCAGTATATTTGTTGTAGCCTAAACCTAAATTGGGATGGTGGATTCTGGATTTCGGATTATATGATCAAAACAGATTATATCACGGCAAATGCAGAAGAATATTACCACTAACCTTGACGCCGTGTTATGAAGATTCTTGTCTTCTTTTTTCTTTCTTTTCGTTGAACATCAAGATGAAGGCACCATCAGGAGTTTGAGTAGTTTAAAAATTGATAAAGCCTTCGATAACTGCCAAATGTTCTCAAGATTTGTTTAATTGCATATTGTCGCGTATACAACCGCCGCTGTTATTCTTAAAAAGGCCATGGACGTTGTTCACTTTCTTGACATTGTCACTTCGTCAGACTTCATCAAGGTATTTTCGTGATCTACCCCACCCAAAAAAAGTGTGTCAAACCCACTGTGATGTAAATGCCCGAACAGAATTGATTCCATTTTTAATATTTTATGGAATACGGATGGAATGTGACAAAGTCATTATGGCGGCAGAAGTAGAAGTAGGTAGGGAAATAGGCGATTTTTAACCAGTGCTCGCCTCTTTCGAGATGCCTGGCATAGAGGTAGATTAACAGCGCACCCGGACCAACACGGGGATATTTCTTTCTGCTCCCTAGAGTATGAAACAGGTGTAGCATTGCGACCATTTTTTTATCAGGGATACCAACTGCCAAGACAATAGTACCTATTTCTGTTCGTTTACTTATGCTATTAAGAATTAAGAATAAGAATGATGTTCTAAAATCATCTATATTCATGATAAAAACACTGGTAGGCAATTAATTTGAAATTGGAAGCGTATTAATTTAAAAACATTATTAACCGGACACAGGGTGCGCTAATGGAAAACTCAATTAATACTAATACCTTTTCGCATTGTCATTTCATGAGCCTAGTGTACAGACTGTAACAGAGCTATTACTCTATAGTTTGTTGCGATAAGGAAAATCGGTTTTAATCTTTCGTAGTCCAAGGATTGAAGTTGAAAACGAAACCTTAAACAAGACATTTAAAATGGGGAATGCTACAAAAATTTTGCTGGAAAGTAAATCTTAAATAAATTTAAATATTTATTTTATTGGATTTGTCCTGACAAATGAGTGGTTGGAAAAAGTGGTTGGAACAATGTCAAATATCTGTGTGCTTAAATATTATTTTAGCATATAAAATAATGTATTCATTATGCTTTGTCCTCTCGTACATTATTGTAACATTTGATGGTAGCAGATGGATGAACATTTGATGGATGGATGGAGAAATAACATTTTCTATTTACCTACTATGTTTTTAAAAAACCGTTACAATATATTCGTGGATAAAACTCCAGCCATTTTCCTGATTATCCGATAATATGGACATAACAATTATTAATTTAATCATTTCAATTTAAATAATGCTAATTATACAATCTTTCAAATATCATAACATAATAAATGAAAAAACTAGTATGCAAATAACATTATTGCAGTATACTTAAAAAACTGTTAAAATGAGAGTTTAATTGTATCAGAAGTGTCAGTTTCCCTGCACTGTAAATCATAATACAATTTACCGCTTTAAATAACTTAACACTTGTATTAATCCCCTTGAATACATTTATGACTAAACGGCGACGAAACAGTTACACAGTTTATAAACATATTTTATATGACCGTCACAATTTATAAAATTACTTAACTATGAAAGGTTGAACAGACCGTCTGTATATTCCATACTCGTGCACTCCAGACTGTCCGATAGTCGGATAAACCATTAGCCTTTCCATTATTGGATTGAGCTTGTTATTAACGGTCTACACGGAATTTCACCCTTTGGCTAGGCAGAAGCGATTACGAAGGTTATTATAACCTGTGGTATTTAATGTGGTAATTGCCATAATCATTACTAATTATGGATACGTCCTTCTGTAAACATGATTAGTATGTGGACATTAATGTATCTTCATCAGGTGGGTTAAGAGCTGCTGTACTTAGCATTAAAAAATCGGCTGTCATTATCTATAATAACCAGAACTTCAGAATTAAGTACAAATGGGTAATAAGGTTAATTATATACACTTCTGCGTATTTAGTTACTGAAAATAGTAAAAATATATTTAGTAAAGGTAATTAATTTTATGATGGCTTAAATGCTTGTTATGTTTATCTCATTATTTCTATCGGAAAAGTAATTGTTTATAGTCCATATAATTATCTGTAATGTCTGAACTTTCGAACCAAGTATTAATGGGTGATCTAGGGTAGTTAAAATACTTTTCTTCGTATCGCCACTGAGAATGTTAAAAATATATTTTGTAAAGGTAACTAATTTTAAGTATGGATTAAATGATGCTTGTTATGTTTATCTCATTATTTCTATCGGAAAAGTAGTTGTTTATAGTCAATATAATTATCTGTAATGTCTGCACTTTCAAACTAAGTATAAATGGGTAATAGGGTAATTAAATACTTTTTTCGTATCGCCACTAAGAATTTTAAAAATATATTTCGTAAAGGTAATTAATTTTAAATATGGCTTAAATAATGCTTGTTACGTATATCTCATTATTTCTATCGGGAAAGTAATTGTTTATAGTAGCATAGTAAATATCTGTAATGTTTGAACTTTCGAACTAAGTATAAAAGGGTTACAGGGTAATTAAATACATTTTTACTGAAAACGGTGAAAATACATTTCGGCAAAGTAATTAATTTTAAGTATGACTGAAATATGTGATATTTTTTTATTTTATAGTCAATACAAAATGTTGTTTTAGCTGTTTTTTATGGTGATAATATTAGGCCTTATTTCATTTTTAGCCTAATATTTTTTTAATTTATATTGAGTAAACTTTTGGGACAATGCTCAAAACCCTAACTTTAATAATAATAGATGTTTATTATATTACTAAAGTATATAATATGTACTTTAAAGTTCAACCTGTTAATATAATATTTATTTCAATGGGATACACCTAACGTTTTGTTTGGCGATAAGACTGCTTTTTGCGTACTACAAACTGTATTTTTATGTTGTTGCTAATACATAAATAAATTGATTTTTTGGAAAAGAGTCCCAAAAGGAGAGAAAGTTCACATTCGACTGTATGTTTTTTGTATGTTTCTTACGAGATTACTCGGTCACTAGCGGATCGATTTCGATGGTTCTTTCTTAAAATATAAGTCATGATTCCGAGATGGTCCCATATTGGTTTTATCATGACGCGACTAGTGGTTTTTAAGTTAAACTTAATAGTGCCTGACTGATAAAATCTATGACTGATAAAAATCTGTTACTGATAAAATCTGTGACTAATAAAAATCTGTGACTAATAAAATCTGCAATGGTGACTGATAAAATAAAACAAATGTATCTGTGTGACTGTGTATTATATTTACACACACACTAGGAAGGATATATATATTTTATTATTTTCGTTGTATTGTAAGGCTACGCGCCCACTGGTGGCTTGGTTATCATCCTAACCGTAATTTTCAACTTATCTTGACGACCTCATCAAACTACTCAGTAATATAACTAATTTCGGAACCATTTGCTATATTTCGAAAAAACGATTATCAAATCGCGACGTTAACCAATGAAATAGTTGGAGTCGATTTTTGCAGTTATACTGAGCTTAATTATTGTAAACTTGCTAGTAAACTCTTTTAAACTTATATTTCTCTTTATAACGCAAGGGTTGTCCGACAGAGATCGCTTACTTGGGATAAGCCGGCCTTTGAAAATTAATTAATTTAAGTTTTTTATACTAAAATTAAGTAGTAATAAAGATTCCAATGTATTTTTGCAATAATTAATAATAACTTTAATATGCGTAACAACACAATAAAGTATTGTGTTACTTCACTTATTTATTATTTACCATGAAACGAAAACAAACGTAGAAATTAATAACATAACTCTATTTTTTAAATAACCCCTTTATAAAACATCTGGAAGGAATTTGATAATCATATCGATCGTATCAACTTTCAAATAAAAAATCTTTCTTATTCTGCATCGAAATCGATCCATCTGGTAAAAAGTTATGATGCCACAGCCAGACACACAGATATGTCAATCATATAACATTCCTCTTTTTCCGTCGACTGTTACTGAAATTGACCTCGGAAGTGTTTTAATCATCTACGATTCCTGTAAATCAAAGTAAGTAAGTACCTTCACGCTTGTATCCCTGGAGAGGTAGGTAGAGATACAACCATACGACAACCACTATAGCCGTTAGGTACTTAGACCGACAATGAAATCCAGGGCAGTGTAATTTTTTTAGAAAATTAAAAAAGCACACTTTTGAGTCGCCCTACACAGGCATCTAATCCGGGACCTCATGTAGTCAACGTCAACACCGGACAACTGGTCCACAGAGACGATCATTCATTGTGAATTTATTGTCAAAAGTAGATAACTTATGGGATTCCCTTCAAAGATAAGGTTCAAACAAAATACTATCAAATCTTTATCATTATTATCAAACAAAACCTTATTATAAGAATGCTGCAACTATCGTCGATATTTCACTGATCATAATATATTTTTTACCAATCTTATCAATGGCCCTTATGTTTTCTTGAAAGTAATAGCTGGTAGCTATATTTTATAATGCTTATATATTTTATTGTTAATTTTTAATCGCCTTCTAAATGGAGATTATAAGTTCGACTTCTATATTTTTTATGTATGTTAATAGTCTCTGTCATTTCTAAACAGAAAAGAAAATTATTTTTCTTTTTTTCGAAAGAGCGTACTTTCGAGATGGTCCCATTGCTTATGCCTGCATCAGCTGATGGAATCCTAGGGAGATAAGGGAAGTACATATAGTTAGGAAATGGAAATAAAAAATGTAATTGAAAGGTACTTTGATGAATGACTTATTGAAGTATAAGTCGGATTTTTTGCAGTTTTACTGCTCTTAAATTATATTGCACTGTTTATTTTGATAATACTAGCGATTAAACGCGACTTTATACACTCGTTGATGTGATTTTCTTGGTTAATGGTGGAAAAAAAAAGAATTTATCTCAGTAAAAGATGTTCTAAATGTGAATTTTGACTTTAAGCTACTACCACACAAAATTTGGGAAAACCCGTTCTGTAGTATTTTAATAACCCTGGTTTTGGTTTGTGGTACCCTATACGGTATATACAGCAATGTGTAATGCAGCTATGATTGTTTTAAAAATATATTATACTCGCTGTTGCCCTCGGCGTTGCCAGCGTCGTTAATGGTCCCACAGAAACTTTTTTCGGGATAAAAAAAAACTATCCTATGTGATCATCCATGTTATCCTCTCTGTGTGTGCCAAATTTCATGAATATCGATTCAGCAGTTTTTGTGTAAAAGAGTAAAAAACAAAGATACAAACTTTAGCATTTATAATATTAATAGTAGGATTTAGTTTTATTACTGTTTTATTATATGTATAGATTGTTGTCCTTTCTACAAAATCAACTGCTTTAGAATTATTTATTTCAATCCCAATAATTTATTCCAATTTATTAATACATCTTCTGGGTTATTTTATTTCAATAAATATGAGACTTATCATCTTTTCAAAATCAACAAATCTTCATCTTCAACAAATCAAATCTTTTTTCCCCGTGTTGGCCCGGGCTCCTTTGTAGAACAGACCATCTGCCTTCTTTGCCAGGCGGCTTGTAAAAGGCGAGCTTAGGCTCACCGTCACTAACACCGTGACATCTGACTAGGTGGTAGAGTTTAGCAGCGACTAGACCGGGTTAGTACCACGGGCTTACCTATTCCTGCCGCCATAACGTCATGACGTGATGCGGTTCGGAGGGTAAGGTAGCCGGTAAACTTACTTTTGCTCGAGGCCTTACATCCCGGCCTCAGGTTGGCAACGCACCATTACCACCTTTGGTGTCTCTAGGCGGCGTAAATTTCTTAACATCAGGAAATCCGTCTGCTTGTTTGCCTTCCAATATCATAAAAAAATATCGATTGATCAAATTTCTAAACGTCACATTTTGTATGTTCGTTTTGTACAAAAACAAATTGATTTGAATAGTTGAACTAGTGGGGCATGGTCGTTGATTGTTCTGAGAAATATTGTTTCGTAACTTGTTATCATAACCATTTGAATAATAACGGCGCGGTAATTGTTTTTCTTGGTTTTCCATGATAGGTAAATTTTCTTGGTATTTATTTTTTACTTACTTGCGTTACTAAGGACTATTATTGAACACTGGCTTGGTCACCCGGCTCTCGTGGTGGGAGACAATAGTAGCCTATAAACTTGTATCAATACCTATGAGCCTAATGTGCAAGGCTACTAACTACCTCAAAGACATTGCTGACTTGGCGATAAAGCCGCCTTTGTGTATCTTATAGTTTAAGTTTATTTGATGTATTTGTAATTTCTTTGTATTTGGTTTAGTGCTCTATAAAGAGTTATTGTATTTTTTTCTAACGAGTGAAAATCTTCGTAGATTCTCGCCCTTTTGGGGAAGTGTCGTTTTAGGTCAGTGGGTAAGAATAATATTTCGCATCTAACGAGAGCTACTAGGCAGGAAGGCAGATGGTCTATTTTTTATATGATATTGGAAGGCAAACAAGCAGACGGATTTACTGAAGGTAAGAAACTCACGCCGCCTAGAGACACCAAAGATGGTAATGGTGTATCGCCAACCTGAGGCCGGGGTGTTCGACCTCGAACAAAAGTAAGTTTACGGGCTACTATACCCTCCGAACCGGAACACATCAACGTCAAGCATTGACGTTTTGGCGGCGGGAATAGGAAAGGCGTTAGTACTAATCCGGGTGGGTCGCTGCGAAACTCTACCACCTAGTAGGATGTCATGGTATTACTGACGGTAAGCCTTTGCTCTTCTTTTACGAGCTGCCTGGCAGGAAGGCAGGTGGTATTTTCTGCAAAGGAGCCCGGACCAACACGGGGAAACATCTTCGAGTCTATTCCACAAAGGGTGGTCGTCCCCTTTGTAGATCTACAATTTTAATTATGATATCTGATTTACAACGTATGTTCCATCTTTCCAGGATGTGAGATCACCATGGCTTGGGCCTGGCGTGTGGTGGCGCTAGCAGTACTAACTAGTGCCTCACGAGCGCTCTCCGCCGGCTACTGCTCAACCAATACCTTCCCCGCCAATTCATCATGGATGCACTTCACCAAAGAACCCGTCCCTTTCGAGTACGGCTTCCAAGAGAAATTCAAGAGTATCCACTGCTGCGTGAAGGGTTATAGGAGTATTGAATGGTAAGTTTTTACCTGCTTTAGATAAAAAGGCTTAGACGTGTAGAAATTTTTGTTATCTGTCGTGGTTTAGGTATTTGTTCAGCAAATTCTCGGGTACCACTAAAATGCTAAAAAACCATTTTTGTTTTTTAGGAAAAGCATGAAGTCAAAAAGAGTTCTAGACGTTTGTAAACGTTGATATTCGGCTTAACCGAAGTTTTATTCCCAATTTAATAATAATCGGAAGATAGAAACGAAATTTCCTAAATCGTTACAACTAATCGAAATTACACGAAAAATGTACTTACGTTAATGTTACTTTTTGGAAGCGCGAGCGTGTCAGAAAAAAACGCGAAAGCAGTATAAATTATTTAGAAATAAAAGCGCTGTGGAAAACCTAATGTACGGTTCGGCAAATTAAAAATTTACAAAAGAGGTGTACAATGCGAATGTGGAATGTGTAGAGGATTCGATCCCGGGATTCCGGGATCCCGGTCATATTTTATTCCCGAAATTTTTGGGATAAAGTTTCATAAATCCAGGGATTTTCGGGATTTACAGTTTTTTAAAAATTTGAATGCAAATGTACGTGAAATGAAACGTCCTTACTTTCATATTTTGATGTTTTGACGGCCATCTTGTATACGCTGCTGATTTCATTTACGTCGTGTATGTATTGATGCTTTTTGTAAATTGGTGATATTCAATGATTTTTTAAATAACAATCATTAATGTGTCTGAGTGAAAATAGATGAAAAATGACGAAAGTTATTTTGTGTAGCTTGAAGAGGTTATGTTTATGTCAAGGAATATAAGTACTCTTTAGCAAGATACTTAACTGTGTATATACTTAAATGCTCTTTTCATTTCAGTTAATTATTAAGAACAAAACAACAATCCAAAGAAAGTTTTTGTGTCAAACATAAAAAAGATAAAGATGTTTTGTCAGTGTGCTCTACTTAATTTAAAATATGAGTACCTAAAGATCTCTTTTTAATATGTACTATAATGTATTATAGTCTTTTTTATAGTACTTCTGAACAAGTTTTAAGAAGTTGAATTTTTTTTAATTTAAAAAAAAATAAAAAGTAGACGATTCTGCAGTAAGTGTCAGTCCAGTCAGTTCATCAGAATAAGTATAATTTCGTTTTGTTTTCTAATAATTTAACTAAAGATTAAAAAAAAGTTGATTTTGATATTATGACTTTCCTTTTCTTACCACTTTCTAGAAACTACAATTCACCAATACAGTCCCGGGATTTTCCCGGGATCCCGGTATTAGAAAAATCGTTCGGGATCGCATCCTCTAAATGTGATCCCATGAGACCTAGGTTGACATTTCGCGACCGAACCGCTCGGATAGCGTAAATAAATAAATAAATATACCCTTGACAAGTTACACATAGTAAATCTAACCCCAGAGTAAGCATAATATATGATTGTGTTATGGGTGTTAGTCAACGATACTATAACATAGAAATACTTAAATAGATACCATAATAAATTTAATAAACACCCAGACCCGGAAATGCAGACATTTAAATGTTCATCACACAAATGCCTGCCCCCGTCGGGAATCGAACCCGAGCCTCGCGGTTGTTCGGTGTAGCTAGGCGTGTACGCTAGCCACTCGACCAACGAGGCAGTCAAAGTTGATCAGTTGATTAAAAATCATCCGAAGTTGATGTCAAGAGTCTTCCAATCCAACATGTTTGTAAAAAGAGTAATGAATGTGGAGGAAGCCGGACAAGTCTGAAAGACGTGAGATATGGCATTCGATACTCTCTGCTGATATTAGCAACTTGTGAAGATATGCATGCATAGATTCCAAAAACGTTATGTTAACTTTTCGCTGAAAAAAATCAATGAGTGCATAGCATAACAACTAGGACCAAAAAAATACTGTCGTACGTCTTCACACGTCGAAGAAATCGATAAATAAATTCCAATGTGTTTTGCTCATCTAAATTTCATGCGCATCAATATTTGCACCACGTTAAATACAATTCACAGGTGTACACAGTTCGGGCTCAGCATAAAGATATCTTGGAAATTTCGTCCATTGTCTTATGGGACATGATACAAAGATATATCTGCCAACGCAGCATAAGAAAGTTTCGCTCATGCTAATATGTTTACTTTTGACGCGCTCATGTTTCTTGGTAGTGTTTGTCGTATTTTGGAATTACTTTACGAGTCTTTTTTGTTGGCTTGTTGGGCACGAACCAAAGATGTGACAGTGCCTTGCCGGAGATTTTAAGCCTCATTTCGTTAATAGTTTTGTTTACAATACATTTTAAACCGGCATAATTATGACGATGGCTAGACGTTGTTGCTGTTCTGTCGCTAGACGTCAGGATTTATCTTATGGCTATGGTCTTACGGACCAAAGATGTGAGTGGTACTTGTCTGAGATCTTAAGCCTCATTTTGTAATTTTTCCGGTTATACTATCCTTCAAACTGGTATATATGACGATGGCTAGCACTGATGCTAGATGTCTTGGTTTATGTTATGGCCCAACCCTCCCTCTAGCCAGAAAATATACCGGCTGTCCTATCCTCTATCACTGAATAGGAAAATGGCAGGAGTAGGTAAGGCGGTACCGATCGAGTCGGAATCCTAGCAACTTTTCAAAAAAATATGATCAAATCGAAACGTAGTGATGAAATTAGAGTCGAGATTTTTACCGTTAAACTTATCTTTAATTATTATCATATTCGAAGTATAAATTTATAGATCTAAAAGATTAGCTTCTGTGTTTCCGAAAGATTGTATCGCAACTGTTATCAGCTGTAATACATTTTATCAA
Organism: Calephelis nemesis; assembly: GCA_002245505.1. Taxonomy (NCBI): domain Eukaryota; kingdom Metazoa; phylum Arthropoda; class Insecta; order Lepidoptera; family Riodinidae; genus Calephelis; species Calephelis nemesis. The sequence continues at coordinate 611,923 of NJDD01001023.1, forward strand.
AACGGTTTATCAATCCAGAAAATATTACTTTTGTCATTAATTTCATATAATCACGTTAACTGTGGAAACCCTCGAGCGCCTTGTTGGATGAGGGGATTGCGTACACGCCTAACGCCAACGATCAATCGTCAGGCTTAGTTTCGATTCCCGACAGTGGAGGAATTTGTGTGATCTGTATCTTCGTTATACAAGTCATCGTTGAACAAACAAACAATTTACACAAACTTACTTTTGCTCGAGGCCTAAAATCCTAATCTCAGGTTGGCAACGCACCATTACCATCTTTAGTGTCTCTAGGCGGCGTGAATTTCTTACCATCAGGAAATCCGTCTGCTTGTTTGCCTTCCTATAACAAAGTGGGCAATTCAGAACCAAATCATTTTAAAATAAAATCCTGCTTTAAACACCAATTATGTACTTAGTCCACAAAACGAGTTCAGGTACTTAAAATAAATATTAAAAGGTAATATTTATAATACCATACAAATTAGCAACATGATCCGACATTACAATTTACTTTTATGGGTGTTGCCCATAAAAAAGTACCTTGTTATAGTTTGCCATAATTGATGTAAAATTTTTACCTTATCCCGGTTCCGCGGAATGTACATATAAAAGCGTCTTTAAATCAATTATCATTCCTCGTGTATATATCATGCGATAGACATACCAGTTTTATAAATTGTTGGTATACCGGTAAAAGAATTAATACTGTCATGTTGTTTACATGTTCACGACTTAAGTTTGTGTACTGTCTCCTACACAAAGCATTACGCAAACATTATTTTTTCTTATATTTTTTTGAAGAAAGACAAAAATAAACTGAACCAGGTTTGCAGGTGAGAGACGGTTGAATACAGGTTAAATCCTGTGCAAGATAAAGATTCTGTCTTTTTTCTTTAATTTTTTTTTTCCAAACACGGTAAAAGTGCTAAAAATTTTGATTTTATATGTATGTGGTCATGACTTATTTTTAACCAATCAAACTAACTTGTTTGTACTTTGTATTCGAGTAAATTGTATACTGTTTTTTTAAGTACGCAATTTAAGTTCACAAATAGTAGTAAATTGAAAACATTGGTTCCCGGAAATTTTCAACTAAAACTAATCGGCTAAATTGATTGGGCGCGTGTGTTGGTGGCACATCTACTCATGGTGCCTAAATTCTGTCTGAGATATCGAATGTGCATGCATGTGTTTTTTTTTTTTCAATTTAAAATATTTTTATAATACCTACTAATTGTCGCCCACAACTTCATACACATGTTGAAGGGACTTTTCATGGTTGGTGATAGGAAAATTATCCTAAATGTTGATTTGGGCTATATGCTACTAACTACTACACAAAATTTAGTAAAAACTGGTCAGTAGTTTTTGCGTAAAAAGTGAATAGACAAACCGACAAAAATGTTATAGCCCTTGTTTTGAATCCTTATATTTGTTACGGAATACGTTGCAATCATTGTTTATAAAAAATATTTAATGTACAGATTCAGTTTATTAGTGTTTTATTAAATATAGATTTCTATTAGTCTCTATATAAGATAAATTGTATACGTATAGTATATATTTTATCAAATTAAAGTCAAAAAGGGAAAATATATGCTTTGAGGTTATAATAAAATGTATTCATTAAAATTTCGTAGATGAATAAATTGTTCGCTTCAGTGTACATTTTATATGGGCAAGTTCTCGGAAGAACATTACCTAGCTTTAACGTACCTTTGCGTCGGGCCTTGACGTTTGACTTTACGAGTACACTTTTGCGGGTACATATGTGAAGTAATGAATACATCGATGTGCAATATCCGACTGTAAGTTCCAAATAATATTATTTATACCACACTAGCTTTGTACCCGAGACTTTGTTTGCGTGTAATAGATTTACATACAAACTTTTATATTCCGTAATAAGTCACATAGGTCCGTAATAAAGGTGTTTGACAGGAAAAAAAAGTAGCCTATGCTTGAACATGGGCCTTTACCTAAATGCGTATAAAATTTTATCATAATCGGCTTTGCAGACAACCTTTCGCATTTGTAATGTTAGAATGGATTTTGGCAGGTGATCTTTATGTACTTTATTTATCTCTTAAATGTAGGTTTGTCTAGTTGCAGCCAAATTTGTGACATAATGATAGATTAAATGTTAATTGACGTCTCTGATTGCGGTCGCTAGATGTCCTTATCATTGATAAAAGACAAAAGCTACTTTGATGTAACGTACTTTATCTTAAACGAAAACGTGATTTTACGGAAATAATTTGCGAATATTTTATCACTTTCCAACAAATTGGTTCAGGTCACGTCTTGTGCAAACGTTCTTCACGATAAGAAACATGGATGATAAGATTGAGGAAAGTGATAAAAGACTTTTTTTTTTGCTAATTCACCATTTCAAAGAAGTGCTTGGAAGCTTTATAATAAATAAATATCCCTGGACAAGTTACACAAATTTAATCTAACCCCAAAGTAAGCAAATTATATGCTTGTGTTATGGGTGTTAGTCAATGATACCAATACATAGAAATACTTAAATAGATAACCAGATTAAATTTAATAAACACCCAGACTCGGAAATGCACACATCTAAATATTCATCACACAAATACCTGCCCCCGTCGGTAATCGAAACCGAGCCTCGCGGTTACTCGGTGTAGTTAGGCGTGTACGCTAGCCACTTGACCAACGACACTTGACACAGGTGCTCTAATAGACACCCGAACCCAAAAGATTTATGACCGGTTCCTATATTCAAAAAACAAGTAGTTTTGCTTACTAATGGTGTTGCAGGTACAAATAGTATAAAACTTAACTACGATCGTTCGTTATCAACTGTTAACTCAAAACAATTTGCGTAGCTATGAGCAACGCTTCGTCACTTTTGGGGAAACTTCCAATGGGTATACTAACGGATCACGCTTCGTTGTTTATAGGCACCGGCTTTAATCACACAAATGCCTGTCCCAGTTGGGTATCAAACCCAAATTTCACTGTCAGTGGAATTAGGGGTTAGGCTAACCCCTCAACCAACGAGTTGGTCATCTTGCACCATAGATTTAGATATGAAAGAAAATGCTCTATTAAAGGGAAATATTAATTGCAAACGTTTAATAGTAAGAAAACATTCCGAAGGCGTAGGGTTAAACTAATTAAGATCATGATGTGAACGCCGGATGTTGAGTGAACAGCGGATATAGTTAGAAATCTACGTTAGTCCGTAATTAATACGGCGCGTACTTCCAGTTCGACTCTTTCTTTTAAACTTTTTACAACATATGTCAACGTATTGCGATAGTGAAAGTGCTGTTCGTTTGCCTATGAAAATCTATCTATGTTTTTGATGCCAAATATTTTAATCAAATTTAAAAAGAGGTAATAAGTTACACTAATTACAAGAAAGAGAGCGAATAAGCATATTATGCCTAGTTTATAATAGACGGATTATTTTCCATAATTCACAAGGTCGACTATTATAATTACAAAATTTACGTGGGACCATTTCGGAATCATTCTATCTTTCGAATAATAGTAGGGGAGCCCAAGAAGGAAATTTTTGCAGTAACTTAGGCGCGTCAGATTAAGACATAGAAGATACCCTGTACCATTGTTGAACACCTCCATTATGTATCAAATCTCAATATAGAGGCGCGGATGTAGGGTTGTCTGTCAAATTGTTTTTGGCTTGAAAGTATACTCGAATATGTCAGATTAAAGTACGGCAGGTTTATTGTAAGTCAATAAGTGCATGAATTATTTTTTTATTGATTTGTAGACGTAAGTGCGTAGGAGGGTCAGAAACTTTCAAAAACAAGTCTATCTATGTTCATTGTCCATTATGACAAACTGTCCGATTGGCATATTTCTGTCATTAGAGACATATTTGGCATATACACTATTAATATTTGATGAGCTCGCCTATGATCAAGTGACTGTCATTGTTCTTTTACCTTCTAGACGCTCAACGCACCGCTAAAACGAAAAACTTCACATGACTTTTTTTACTATGCACTGTTTAATCGACAAACTTTGTCATGACTTTTAAGACATGAATGACGCTGGAGTCACTATACGTTTAGCATCGCAGGCTCCCCTACTACGAGTATAAAGTATTATCAAATTGCGACGTGGTAAACTGTGAAATAGTTGGAGTCGGTTTCTGCTGTTTTACGTCGCTGAATTATTAATAGTACTAATATCCCAATTATTAATAATGAATGTAAACCAATGTTATTACAAGCAAGTTATAATAGCTTATCGAACACTTATACCTAGGTCGAGTGTTATGAATGTTATCTACATACAAGTTAAGACAAGTAATAATAAATGGTAAATTCATGAGTGACTCATAAATGACTTGTGAGTCTAGGTCGCACTCGCCGTCGATGGATTATGTCACTATCCAATTATTTTATGTTGCAAATGATTAGGTATCTATGTGTGTAATTGGATCATATGGCGCAATTATTTCTATGGATAAAAAGTTGCTTACTTATAAAGTAAGGAAAGTAAGCATTGATAATTTGTGAAATTTTGTGCTATTGCTATCTAATCGCGAATTGGGACTAATGAGTTATGCGATTAATATTTTTTTAATAGAAATGTTTAAAAAAAAAATTGAAAATTAAGACCTCAAGTTTATTTTCGGATCGGGCAACTCAGAATGTAATTTTCAATATTTCTAATTAAGAAAACGTTGCCTGGGATTAGGTTAAAGGTGCAAACAAAGTGCCTAGATTTTTATTCCACCTATCATATAGGATTTACTACCTTCGACTGATTATGGGTACTCTGGTTATACCTCTGTCTACGTCTTCAGGGGTTCGGGCACAATGATACTTATAATTATAAAAAAAAAATTAAGCAAAACATCTTGACAGAACCATAATCAGGTTAGATCACCGACTAAACGAAGGCTCTTAAGTCCCCCATGTGATAGGTGGAAACCTATTGCCTATACCGGGCACATTTATTAAATCTTAAAAAATGCTGTTTTTCTTAGGCACATCTTTTTTTTATTGCCCGACCTACCGATCGACCGGGCACGACCTTATGAAGACCAACACAAAAAAAATACTCGCATTTTTAATTAAAAAAAATACAAAAAGCTTATTGAGATTCGAGACCTATATGTACTGTTTCAGCTGTTGCCCGGGGCGTTGTCTGCGTAGTTAATGGTACCACAGGACCATTTTTCGGTATAAAAACTATCCAATGTGTTAATTGTCCGCGTAGTTAATGGTAGCACAGGACCATTTTTCGGTATAAAAAGTATCCAATGTGTTAATTGTCCGCGTAGTTAATGGTACCACAGGACCATTTTTCGGTATAAAAACTATCCAATGTGTTAATTGTCCGCGTAGTTAATGGTACCACAGGACCATTTTTCGGTATAAAAAGTATCCTATGTGTTAATCAAAGCTACCTTCTATTTATATGTCAAATTTCATGAAAATCGGTTCAGCAGTGTTTGCGTGAAGGAGTAACAAACAAACTTTCACATTTATAATAGTTATTAATAGGATAGTGTACATGTATTCAAAGCTCACTATCCAGGAGCGACTTCAACCTCAGCATGGGGCAATTCATGGTTTGAAATGGACGTAATAATTTGCAATATTGAGCTGCTTACGCACGGCTCGGCTTATTTACCGGGTACGATTCGTAGAATCGAACGTACCGAATGTTATCCGTTGTCAGTTTTTTTGCCAGAAACGCGGCTTATCTAATCCGTCGAGTACACTGCAACAATCAAATTTACCGATTTTAAATTTCCACGTTTTTTTAGGTAATGGTCACTTCGCGGAATCAATATTTCAGTTTAGTATCTATCAAATTTATAGCTTTTAAATTTCGACGTACTTTTAGGGTTCCACAGCCAAAGGCTAGAGACGGGGAAATGCGCAACCGTTGAGCATAAGCCTATAATATCTTTATTAATGTAACACCTTTAATATTTTACTGATCTTCAGTATTTGCTTACATGTTACTAAGGGTGTAATCTCTATAAATTAAAAAAAATCTCCCAAGACAGCAATTTGAACTTGCAACCTTTCACCTTAAGCTGACAAATGCTCTAACTATTTGAGCTACTGAGGATTCAAGTCCCTCGCCGAAAGTTTTAATTCCTTTATTTACCGTTAACATAGTTTAATCGAAGCACAAGGCAAGTAAAAAAAGTAAAAATTAAGAGTACCTTAAGGGTGTAATCCGCGAACTTTAGTGACGTAAACCGGTTGGGTTTACGTCACTAAGTTCGCATATGAAATGAACAAATTGCAAGAAATTCTTGCAAATTGCAATTCATTCCAGTTTTTAAGGATTTTTATATTACACTTGCTGTGAGTCCGTCTCGCACTTGGCCTCTTTTATTTGGTATTGGTTACTTCGAGCTATCAATGTTTCAGCTTTGTATGATTTTAAAATTTCGACGTTCATTTTTTGTCACAGGTAATTCCGAGCCTCGCGCTATCAATTTTTCACTTTTGTGTTCACCATAATTGTATCAATTTTTTATTCAATTTTAAACCATCAGATATGCTTTATTCTGAGAAAAAAATGTAATGTAGTTCGATAAACTTGTTACCTAGATTATAAAAAAAATACATTTAATTTTTAATACTATTACAGGTCTTATATAACATTTATCAACGCAACGTTTCAAAGAGATGAAAGTTATAATGTTTTAAAGTAGATTCAATGACTACTTTATTTTTTATTGTCCTTGATAACTCCCCATGTTGGTCCTTTCTCCTTTGCAGAAAAGGCCATCTGTCTTCCTGCCAGGCAGCTCGTAAGAGACGACCATAGGCTTACCGTCACTAACACCGTGACATACTACTAGGTGGTACAGTTTCGCAGCGACTCGCCTGGATTAGTACCACCACTTTACCTGTTCCTGCCGCCATTACGTCAGTGTTTGCCGTGGATGTGCTTCTTAGCGAAGGGTAAAGAAGCCGTTAAAATTACTTTTTTCCGAGGCCTGACATCCCGGCCTCAGGTTGTCAAAGCACCGTTACCACCTTTGGTAACTCTAAGGGGCGTGAATTTCTTACCATCAGGAAATCCGTTTTCTTGTTTGCTTTTCAATAACATTAAAATAAAAAAGAACTTACCACAGTATGTAATATCTATATTATGTAAAAGAAAGACGTGTTAGTTACATTTTTATCCCGTTCGAAAGGAAACTAGGAAAATCTAAATTTTAGTTTTCCCAAACAAACAGTTCGCCGGAACAGCTAGTTTTATCATGAAATCACCGTGTATTTTGACGTAGCGTGTGCTGCCAGTGGCGCTTGAATGTCCTAACCAGAGTTATGTTATAAGCTATAACTGTAATGATTTTAAACTTAAAGAATCGCGTGTTATTAACATATTTAATTAACTGTACGGGATACTCACGATATATTTTCTTCGACGGGACTCAGGTCTATGCAACTAGGCCGAAATATCGACAAATAAAATTTTATCCCATATAAAAAATTAAAAATGTTTATAACTGCCATTTTTAATGTTGGAAATGTCAGTTATCTAATACCCATGTGGAATTTCTTCTATCACAAGTAAACCCGCGGGGACGGCTAGTGTTAGACTTGTGCCTAAAAGGGAACATCTGTCTCTTATTACACTTAACATGGCGTCTGTTGAGATCGTTTAAATCCTGATAAAATCTCACAAAAAACCGCCGCCTGTTACAATATTCTTTAAGTCAAATTTCAGATTGACGATTCTGATTATTTTTAAGATATATTCTTATTAATATACGTAATAAATAAGTTAGTCCGATTGTTATTCGATAACGCGTAAGTCCATCTACGTATTTTGATATTAACAAAAAAAAGTTTATTTTTTATTTTTAAAGACCTTAAACATACGGCTTTTCTGATGGAAAGGGACAACCGTGGCCCGATAAGTCTTAGTCCCTCTACGTATTTTGATATTTACAAAAAAAAAGTTTTGTTTTTTTTTATTTTTAAAGACCACAAACATACGACTTTTCTCACGGAAAGGCACTATAGACACTATAAATTTTATAGGTGAGTCACTGCCCTGTGGCCGATATGTTAGACCTAATATCTGTCTTCCGGTTACCTACCAGCTGGATCGGCACATGGCATTGTGAATATTGCTGCAGGAATATGTAAGCCGGTCGATCCCTACCCTCCCCGGGTAGTTGCTTCACAGTAATCAACAGTAATCATGTTTAACACAGATTCGCTCCTCAAGTCATGCCGGACAGAGAGGCAGACGGTTTAAAAAGTATCTTCACGCCCGTAACCCCAAAAAGGTACAAGTATGAAGTACCACGACTAGACGAAGATACTAAGTCCTACAATGAAATAGTTATGTGAAAAAAAATTCTAAATTGAACATATTTTTCAACCAGCTTCCGCCCGCGACTCCGTCCGCGCGGATGTCGGTCTTCGCGTGATAAAACTGAAAAATTAAGATTTATTTTTTTCCTCGTATTTTTTCAGGATAAAAAGTATCCCATTTTATGCCCAGGATAATAAGGTATAATTATACCAAGTTTCATCGAAATCGAACCGTTAGTTTTGACGTGATGCCTGAACATACAGACAGACAGACAATTTTTGTTAAAATACATATTTGGGTTTGGTATCGATCCAGTAACACCCCCTGCTATTTATTATTTTTTCAATATTTTCAATGTACAGAATTGACCCTTCTACAGATTTATTATATGTATAGATTAAAACATATTTTTCGTGAATCATAGAGATTTTTATGAGCTAGTTTGCCCGACTCAGTTAGGCTTTTGCCCGCGCCATTGCCCGCGAGTTAATGTTCTCACAAGAACATTTTTTCGCTATAAAAACTATACTATGTGTTAATACAAGATACCCTCTACGTGTGTGCCAAATTTCACAAAAATCTGTTTGGCAGTTATTTCGTGAAGGAGCAACAAACAAACATACAAACTTTCGCAATTATAATGTTAAGAGGGATATCCACTTTAAAGAGATGACTTCTAGATCCTCTTACGATTTCAGTGTTTGCCATTATTGCGATAGTTTGAATGGTAAAGTTACGTAAGCTTTACTGGAAGTCTCGGCCGCTAAGCTTAAGGATAGTGACGCTTCACTAACATTTTTAATTTTACAAGCCAAATTACACTTATTCTAGTTCATTATGCAATTGTCATTCAGTAATTTATTTTGGTCGTAGTGATTTAATATTCCATACTAATATTAAAGTATCTTCACGCCGTATTCCCGAATAGGTAGGGAGAGGCACAACCAGAGCTCCCACGTCTACCAGAAGACACTAAGTCCCACAATGTGATAGGTGGCGACCCTATCGTTAACCGTTCACATATCCAATCCCTGGCAATGTTACTTTTATTAGAAACCTGAAACTATACATTTTCTATGTTGCCCGACCCGGGGATAGAAACCCGGGATCTCAAGTCAAGTCAGACGCCGGACCGCTAGATAACTGTCTTCGGTAAGTCGTGGGTGCCCTAGTTGTGCTTCTGCCTACTTCTTCGATGATATAGCTTTGGGTTTTTTAATATATATTATATTTTATAGGTTATATAAACAAGTTTGGGTATATATTATATAAATAGAAAAAGAATCGTAAAAATGCTAAAATTTAAAATTTTCGAATTCTCCTGTCAAATTATTTATGTAATAACTAAATAAGCTAAGAACCATATTTATCACGAAAATTTTGAAACAAAGAAAATGTGAAGTTGCCAACCGTGCAAAAGTAATAATGGCACATCAACTCACACACAAACACACACAGACGGGTTAAACTGTTAACACCCCTCTTTTTCCGTCGAGGATTAAAAACTAATTTTATTCATAAGCGGAATAATTGCTTTAAATATAGCATCGAATCGTCACCATTAGTTTTTATTTAACTTGAAGTCACACTTATGGTGGTGTAATTAGTACCCACTGCATTTGCGTAATAGAAAAGGGTAACATATTTATATATTCCATGTTTGTTATAAATTATGCCAATATTATGTAAATATTGATATAAGCCAGCTGGTCAATGTTTCACTTAACTTTAAGCATTAGTATGCGAAAAAACAATAACTGTTATGATATATGTAAGTTTTTGTTTGTTTATCGTTGGACAACATCGTTAACGGCTATTTATATTAACCCATCTATGCATCTTAATATATGCTAGTGGTCGCCCGTTGGCCGAAAGTCGACCATAATAAAATTTAATATCTTGTTGATAAGAACGCCATCTTCATTTTTCAAGACCGACTACTAATTTTCAAAACTTTTTAGTGCGCCATCTGTGATCTTTTATCGTTATCATAAATATGTTTGTGTGTATCAAATGCATTATAGTGTAGGTAATGTTTTATTTATTGATATAATGTGCTTTATAAGCATTATTATTGCAAAATATTAGCGTTCTGCACTTCTACTACACATAAACTATAAGTGCACCAAATTTTATGATTCTTCGTCCTCGCAATTTTCGTGAAAAGGGGTCCAAAGTTTTGGCATCACATATCAATATATAGATATTTCTATTGTTCTTTTGTTTGTCACTAAACTCCTCCTAGACGACTGGAGCTATTTTGATGAATTTTTTTTTTGTGTTCAAGGGGATTCGAGAATGGTTTAGATTCACAATTTGGTCCACTGTAAAATGTTTTGTGATTATTTTTTTATTTGTAAGTAGTCGTTAATTTCGGAAGGTTATACATTGGATCTGGCAGACCGCGCTACTATCGGAGCATTGAATATTATGTAGTAGCTGTTAATGTCAAGCGATACGAAGTTTGCTGGGTCGGGGATGGAAATGGGGATTCATTTTTATATTTATACTATATAAATTACACAGCTTGTTCTTATTAAAGTAATATAAAAATGAATCCCCATTCCCATCCCCCCATCCCCCTCATCCCCGTTTTTATAAAAAAGTATCTTCACGCCCATATCCCCGAAGAGACAGATGCACAACCAGGGCACCCACGACTAGCCGAAGATACTAAGTCCCACAATGTGATAGGTGGCAAGCCTATCGCCAACTGGGCATATATATTGTTTTTATATTAACAATATTAAAATTTCATAAGTTTTCTAAAAAAATTCATTAAATCTTAACCTTAAGTTTACGCTTAACTCAAGTCTTATCTAAATGATAAGTCATGATGTACTAGCTAAAAAAGCTAAAAAAAATGTTTGGACCATAAACGGACCACCCTGTATGAGGTGTTTGAAATTCTGAAATTGCAAAAATAACCGTAAAATTTTACAACATTTTTGAAAAAGGGAGGGCCCTAAAATCAGAATGGCCTAGGGGCCCCCTACGGGCTTAATCCGGCACTGATCCTTCTTTACTACAAACATACTACACACACCAACCGTCTTATTAATAAACGTGGACTAACGCGGGACTAAAATTGAGTTGATAGTATTTATCACAACGTATATGGACTATCAGACAAGTTTGAACCTTGGAGTACTTTACTCCGTTTTTATTTATACATACATACTTACATATCTTCACGCCAAGTCCCTTACAGAGAGTATCGAGTGCCAGACCTCATGATCCTGACAAATCTGTCTAGCTTCCTTCATATTCATTTTATTTATAGGTCTATAATGAGGGTTCAAACTCTAAAGTTAACCAGCTATCTGAAATAAGTATCCTACAGCACACAGCTTTACACAGCTCTATTACACAGCTTATTCTTATTAAAGTAAAAAAACTTACTAATTAGTCTACAATTTATATTAGTAGTATCGTCTATATAAATAATCTGGTGTTAAATAAAACACAATCTGTGATACTGGGAAGTAATCTCAAAAACTATTCCAACGACAATTTCCTAGTATCCGTATTGTTGCTTGCACCTGTAACTAATTTTGTTACTATTGTAATAGAACATCTCTAGCCTAGTGCGAAGTTAATCAACGTGTTCCTAGAAGCGTTTTTAAAAACACAAAGAAATTCACAATAGATTCAATCAACAAATAAGAAATCGCTTTTTAACTTCCTTGATTCGAATTCATGACGTCATTATAAATCGTATTGACCGGGCTAGGATGCGCGATATAGATTGTCTGTTTGTGAAAGAAATCATATTTTGTCGATGTAAGGAAAACATTTTAACACACTTTTTTAACCGACTCCAAAAAGGAAGAAATTCGCAATTCGACTGTTTTTGTGGTTTGTTACGCGACTACTCCGACAGTAGCCAACCGATTTTGACTGTTCTTTTTTCAAAGATAGGTTATTATTCCGAGGTAGTTCCATAATAATTTTATCGTTGACTAGTGGTTTATGAGTTATTAAAAATGTATGCTTAATAATGCATACATTTTTCACTCGTCTTGACGACACCCCATCATCGATGAGGTCGTCAATATAAGTGAAAAATGTAGGCGTTATAAGTGTAACTCATAAACTATTAGAAGGATGATGATAAAATTTATGTGGGACCAGTTCGGAACATTTTGCTATCTTTCGAAAAAAGAATTATCAAATCGCGACGTAGTGCCAAATGTTGGAGTTGGAGTCGGTTTTAGGAATTCATACTTGTATTTTGTTTATGATATTGGAAGGCAAACAAGCAGACGGATTCCTGGATATCTGTTTATAAATTTGTTAATGCTATGTTATTTGTTGACGAAATCCGAGGATGGCATCAAGAGTTTCCGAAATTGGTGTGTTTGTATGAAAAAGGTAATGTGGAGGAACATACTTTGCATTCTATCTACCTACTCCGCAAGGGATTTGGCTTGAAAATATGTGCGTTAATGCCTTTGTTTGATATTTTGTATATACCGATATAAAGAATAAGTAAATAAAATAAACATGGAAAAAGTGTTTTCACGCCCATATCTCCGAAATGTTAGGCAGAGGCATAACCATGGCACTCACGAAATGATAATTGGCAAGCTTCTCGCCAACCGGGCACATATCCAATCCCAAGCAACATTTTTTTTTATTGGAACATTTAAAAACTCGCATTTTCTTTTTGTTGCCCGACCTGGACCGCTAGACCACAGACATTGGGAAAGACAATATTTGGCAACCGACTATCTCGAATATCAGAAGGTTATCTAAATGACTTAAGCCGGTTCCAGACGGTTGTAAATATGCTTTCCAACAAAGGTAGCCTTAGAGGAAACTTCGTTTTCAACTTCCGAAAATGATTGAATTTGAATTTGATTGAAACCAATATTTACGATCAATGTTTTCAACCATCAACACGGAAAGAATAAAGAAGAAGGTGGTAATACTGTACTTTTAACACACGGAGAACAAACTTCTGTTTACGTCGGAGTTAGTTTTTGTGGACGCAAAAGAGATATCTTTAAAGAGAAAACAGCTCTTGATGCCTGGACAGGGCGCATCCTACGCATGTAGATACATTTATACCTCGTTGCTAATTATACTCATTTATTTAAATATGTGATATCAACTGGTCAATGATACCAATATAATGACCGCTTCGTTGGCCGACGGTTTCTCATGCAAGTTGAATGTCACCATGTCACAATCATAAGGTTTCGATTTGCATCCTGGTATGATTGTTAAAGTTGGCTAGCATCCATAACACTAGCGTATAATTTGCTTAGTTTAGGGTTACATCAATATGTGTAATTTCAGCAGGCATATCTATATTTTACTAGCCAATCCGGCGAACGTCGTATCGCTTCAAATTAACAGCTACTAACAGTTTGTATTGACAAAATTTAAGAGAGGCTTTTCCCAATTTTCCGACAGTTTTCCCACTTTTACGTATGATCCTGATATATATATGATAATATACAACAAAAAAAGTATTAGCAAATTTTGTCCATCCGTTCAAGCGTGATGCGATGACCACGCGAAATGGATATTATAATAATATTAAATATTAAATAATAATATTATTTATTATATAATAATCTAATATTTAATAGATTCTGTATTATCAATTTGACACATTTTCATAAAAAATGCTGTTACATTCTGTCACCTCTTCGAACTGTGTCGCCTGCGTAGGTATATTGTGAAACTGTATAACTAAATAATCTAAGGATTGAGGAGATGGGGCGTGATGTCTTTCTTGAGGAGATGGAGGAGCGATTTTTTCGTTATCATATGTAGTTAAGAGTGAAACCACATATCTTTAGCAACTGCGCTGTCTGCGCCTGCGCAACCAGTTCTGCCTTCAGACTTCATAATACGATTTCATCACTTTTACTTGCACATTATCAAGTGATTTAGAAACATCTGCCGTGTTACAACAAAAAAATTAAACACTCTTTGAACATGTGTTTAACTAAACATTGTCTAAAATTGTATTCTCAACCAATGACATGTTGAAATGTCATCCACATGTAGCATGTTTTTGGTTGAATGTCAATTTTCAACATTGTTTTACTAAACACGAGTCTAAATATTTTTTGTGGTGAAGCGTATGTGTCAATAAGTATGGTCTCGGAACCGCTTACCCTTGAAAGGGTTTTTCAGTTGAAATTTTAATGCTGGTTTTGAGAAAACAAATTATTTAGGTAAGCCGTTTAAAGGAATGGGGCTTAAACAAATAACTTTTTTTAACCTCGACGGATAAGTTTGACGTGTCTGTGTGTCGTAAGATCATAACTTTTGAACGGATGGACCGATTTCGATGCGGTTTTTTTATCGAAAGTTGACGTTAACGAGATGTTTTTCAGTTACATTATATGTAGTTTTTATCGCGGGTTATTAAACATTTTAAATATTAGTGCTAACAATTACTGAATTATGTTTGAATTATTACAGATCAATTTAAATTTGAGTAATGTATTATGTCACGGTAGGTTTCATCTGGCCATTAATAACCTATCTAAGCAACAAGATATAGCTACTTAAGATCAGTTTCCAGGCAACCATTGCTATTTTTCAATCATACTTCATACTAATATTATATAGAGGAAAACTTTGTTTGTTTGTTTGGTTGTAATGAATAGGCTCAAAAACTACTGGACCGATTTTAAAAATTCTTTCACCATTCGAAAGCTACATTATCCACGAGTGACACAGGTTTTGTTTCATCCAAATCGGTATAGTAGAAACCAAGTTACGCAGGCGAAGCTGCGTGAAACTGCTAGAAATTAATAAAATATCTAAACAACAAAACTTTAGAAGGGCTATCTCTATCTGTAGATTGGTTAATAATATTGACCGATAATCTATACCTTTGATTATCCAAAGATATCAAGTTTCAATATCGTTTAATGTTCAATAATTACGTTTATGGTGGTTAATGATCCGAATGTAATCTTTGAGACACGCCATTATTACATTAATTAGGTGTTGTTGCGCTAATAAAAAAAAATAACGACGATTTTTTTTAATTGTATATGTATGACCTTGTGTTTGTCGGGGTCTTCTGTGTAGAATAGATTATCTGCCTCGATACCAGGCAACTCGTACGAGGCGAAAAGAATTTTGATAAATTTAATAGGTCATAAGTCATAAGCAACGGGACTATTTATGGTTGCTGTGCGGCAACTTGTCCGGTTTGGGATCCACTTCCTTACCTATTCATGCTGTCAATGACAGTGTCATGTTCGGGTCCAGAGGGTAAAGTAGCTGGTAGACTAGCACAATAGACCTGACCTCCAGGCCACAGGAAGGCGCCTGTTACAACTATATTGTAATAGACGGTCACGGTTATTTCTTACCATCAGGAGAGCCTCGTGCTTGTTCGATATCTAATTCCAAAAGAAAATAAGGAGGTAACCAGTTTTTTTTTAATATGGTCCCCGATTACATTTGAATATCAAATAGATTTTATTGATTTTTTTTTTGATATGGAGGTGGTCCGAAATAAATTTGATAAAGATCGGAACTTTATTTTGTTTTAGTTATGTTTGAAAATGCATATTTTTGAACTGATTCGAAAAATGGAGGAGGGTAAACGTTTGACTCCTATATTTTTGTATATAATATGTTAGTCGATTCCTCCGTCAATTCTGAACTGATTTTAAAAATTATTTTTGTACCTACTTGAAAGAGTATACTTCCGAGGTTATAGCCGCTAAATTCGAATCTGATGATGCCCAAGAAAAACAAGGAAATATTAAATTTTTTGTTTATTTAAATGATTTAATATGGTGCAATTTTTCCCCGAGTTAGTTCGCCTTCCTGACAGGCAGCTCGTAAAAGGCGAGCATAGGCTTACCATCACTAACACGTGACATCCTCCTAGGTGGTAGAGTTGTCCGGGTTGGTCTTGCCGCGGTGCCATAGCCTCAGTGCCTGCCGTTGACGTGTTCCGGTTCGGAGGATAAGGTAGCCGTTAACTCGTCGTTTCATGGGGCCTAACATTATGGCCTCAGGTTGGCAACGCACCATTACTACCTTTGGTGTCTCCAGGCGGTGTGAATTTCTTACTATCAGGAAATCTGTCTGCTTCGTGGCATTCCAATATCATTAACAAAGACCATCATTGACACAAACAATATAGTAAAATACTTTGTGTAAGGAGATGATTTATATCTTTCTTCAAAAATTAAATTTTCTTCTTCAATAAGAAATTGAAAACGTTATTATTTTGCAATTTGAATGTGTTTAAATTATTACGTACTAACGGCCCGCCCCGGCTTTGAACGATTATGAAATATACATATAAACCTTCCTCTACAAACATTTCATCGATTAAACAAAAACCGCATCAAAATCTGTTGGGTAGTTTTAAAGATTTAAGCATACAAGGGACATAAAGACAAAGGAAGCGACTTTGTTTTATATGTACTATGTAGTGATTTAGAAGACTGCGCTTAAATAATGACTGCCAATCTAACAAAAAAAAAACTTGAATTTAGCTTATTCGGTGCACATGAACGGAATAACGTTATACTTACGAACAGCATTTTTAAAGAGCTCTCGTGAAGTCAATATTGTAATTGTATTTCCATGTTTCATTCATGATACCAGTTATAAATTAATTCAATGTTTGACTGAATACAATTTTCACTAGTTTGGATAGAAAATCGGCCATTCAAATAACGTACCATATGTTACTGTAAAAGATATTAAATTTCATTCATCGAGTTGCCAGTTTAATAAAAGGAACGACATTTGTTAGTAATTATTATATATAATGAAGCGGTCAAATATAAATTGAAATTTTATGTTTAATATTACATGAACAATTTATGGTTAAATAAATTTTAGGTAGGTACTTACTATATTAATATTTTGATGTGAATACACTAATGCCCGGTTCCTATATTTAAAAAACGAGTCGTTTTGCTTACAGATGGTAGATTTCTCTACGAATAGTAAAAAATCTAACCACGGTCGTTCGTTACCGGCTGTTAACTCGAAATATTTTGTGTAACTATAAGCAACGCTTCGTCAATTTTAAGCAAACTACCAGTGGTTATACTAACGGATTATTGTTCGTTGATTATAGGAACCAAGCTTATGTCACACAATGTGTTAGGTGGCAAACCTACCGCCAACCAGGCACATTTCCATTTTTGTTTTCCTTTTTGTGCTTGTATTAGTACCTTACACAAAAATCCGTTCATTTCAGTTTTTGAAAAAAAAGGGTCGCCTCTAAGGTCTAGCGGTCTAAGTGTTGGACTTGACTTCATGAAGTTCAAAGAAAATGTGGTATTTCCAACTTTCTATTAAAAAAAATGTTGCTCGGGATTGGATATGTGCCCGGTTGGCGATAGGCTTCGGCTAGTCGTAGGTGCCCTGGTTGTGCCTTTGCCTATATCTTCGGGGATATGGGCGTGAAGATCCTTAAAAAAAACTTTGAATACTGTATCCTATACTCAATACGTAGCAATTATAATTTACAAAAAAAAATAACGTACAGATTTAGTTTTATTACGGAAATTTGCACATGTTTTGATAATTTGATAAATTGGATATATGCCCGGTTCTGTGTATCACATTATGGGACTTAGTGTCTTCGGCTAGTCGTTGGTGCCCTGGTTGTGCCTCTGCCTACCCCTTCGGGTAGAGTGATTCAAAAGGATGGTTAAATATATAGTAATATAGAAGTTATTCGACCCGTGCGAAGCTGAGGCGGGCCGCTAGTTTTCTTTTATTAAGAGGTCAGCGAACAAGCATACGGCTCTCCTGATAGTAAGAGATAGCTTTGGTCTATAGATGTTAAAAGCGTGTAACTATCCTGTACCCAGGATACCAAGCCTACTGTGCAAGTAAATTGGCTACCATACCCTCCGGGCTGGAACACGACAGAGCCAGTATGGCGGAAGAAAACGATAGAGCGGTGGATCGCTACCCGGACAAGTTGCTGCACAGCACTCAACCACCAGTGGATCAATATAATAATAATAAATAAATATCCCTGGACAAGTTACACAAATTGAATCTAACCCCAAAGTAAGCAAGTTATATTATGCTTGTGTTATGGGTGTAAGTCAACGATTGTAATACATAGAAATACTTACATAGATACCAGACAAAATATAATAAACACTCAGACCCGGAAATGCAGACATCTAAATGTTCATCACACAAATGCCTGTCCCCGTCGGGAATCGAACCCGGGTCTCGCGGTTGGTCGATGTAATTAGGCGTGTACGCTAGCCACCCGACCAACTAGGCGGTCAATCCATATGTGGATGGATTCTCAATAGTTAAAAGCACATTAAAGAAATTTCTTACCGGAACATGACAGAGCCAGTATGGCGGAAGAAATAGATAGAGCGGTGGATCCCTACACGGGATTTACCGTTTGGGATCCACATTTACCACTTTTATGATATTGGAAGGCAAACAAGCAGATAGATTTCCTGGTGGTAAGAAATTCACGCCGCCTTGAGACAGCAAAGATGGTAATGGTGCGTTGCCAACCTGAGGATCGGATGTTAGGCTTCGAGCAAAAGTAAGTTTGCCGGCTACCTTACCCTCCGAACCGGAACATGTCATGAGGTTATAGCGGCAGGAATAAGTAAGGCGGTGGTACCAATCCGAGCGAGTCGCTGCTAAACTCTACCACCTAGTCAAATGTCACTTTGATAGTGACGGTGAGCCTGTACTCGCCTTTTACGAGCTGCCTGGCTAGGAAGGCAGATGGTCTATTCTACAAAGAAGCCGGAGCAACACGGGGAAAAGATGGATAGTTTTTTCGTAATTAAAAAGAATCCTCTTAGCAATTTTCAAAATTGTCTTTGTCTGTAGATAGGTTATTGAAACGGACGTTAATGGTGAAATTCAATTTGATGGTTAACCAAAACGTGATAACAATTCCAATAAGCTTTAACTGGTTTAGCGTGTGTACCGTTGGGTTATTCGGTTGACAAAGGGCTCGGTGAATACCTGGTTGGTTACGGGTCGTATCTGCGAAGGTATCGCACGTCGCAAACCTGTATTGAGGCGTTTCCCGGAAGGTGCTTTGTCGAGCGCCGCTGCCCACCCCCCTCTCCTCTTTGCCCTGTATCAACCTTCAATGCAGTTACTTCTGCAGCTTGAGGATTTTCAAATAATGCTCTTGAATGGTACGTTTCATTCAGTAACTGGAAATCTCCGTTTGAGCTTTTGCTAATCTTCTATACGTATATAATAATGTTAAACTGCAAAATCCGAAATCGATTACATGAGTCGTTTGGGTACACGGAAATGAAGTATTTTCTTGATATTCCTGGGATTCACTTTACTGGGATTCAATGTATCACGTTTAAACGGATGGAATAGTTCTTTTTTGTTGTGGTAGTTACTGTCAAAAAAGATACACATACAAAAAAATCAATATTTCTAGTTAGGATAGGACAAGATCTTTCGCCTCAACTAATCTTGTCTAATAAAAAGTACTTAATCCCCATTTTTCTAAGTACCAATTGTGTTTTTTTGTTTTGTTTTGATACTTAGATATTGTCATAAGAGGGCTTTTTTACATACATATCTAAAAACACTACATACCTTGTGACGCAATCGGGTAAACACGACATTATTGCAGGCACAAGAAGGTCAGGATTTGACGGAGGCAGCAGTAAATAATGCTGATTTATGTCAAAGTACACAACCAAGTTGGTAGTTCAGTAAGTTCCAGCTCAAGATTCAAATCATTAAGTTCGAATATACCTAAATGTTACTTCGTCAAAATTGAGAAAAAGGAATTTGCTTTTATTACTAGAATAACTTTACGCCCCTATTCCCTTAAGGATAAGCGGAGGTAGGTAAAAGCCGAAGCTATTTAATCCTTCAATCTATTTATTGTTAGGTGATATCAAGGATTATGATTATATATATAGGATTATATTTACTAATATTTGATGATACCATACCTACCTTTACTTTTAAGTTTTTTAAATAACATAACTTTAAAAATTTCTCAAATATTTTCATTTAATAAGCTGATGACCCTAATCACCTCGACATATTATCTCCATTAACTAAAGCTAAGAACCATCTCGATCACGTCAGCTTTAAAACAAAAAAACCGCATCAGAATCCGTCCATTCGCTGAAGAGCTACGATGCCACAGACAGATACACAGACACACACCTCCTATTTTGCGTCGGGGGTTAAAAATATGTATTAAATCATTCCCATTCATCTTCGTTAAGATTAAATTTCTTCCACTACCTAGGTAGGTAGGTACTTCGTATTGTTAAAATATCTCATTTACTTATCTTTTTTTTTTTCATTTTAACATTTTAACCATCATGTTCACGTGTTAAACTTATAACAATTAATTTATGAATACCTGCTGTTCGTTGATGTGTCAATATCTTCCCAGCGGCTACTTTAAATTCAAGTCTTGGGACCATAAAACTTACAAAACATCTATAGCGTCAGTCCCAAAAAAAGAGTGGACTTGTCTTGACATGTTAAACGGGTCGATTTGTTGAACCGATAATTTCGAGGGCAGATTTTACAACCGACCGCTCAGTAGGGCTACTCTTGAATCTCGATTTCATGCGATTTGGAAATTGGAATGGGATTTGCATTTAGTTTAATCATTTACTAAATAAAAACCAAATGAAATGAAATAAGATATTCATGTGCAGGAATATGTTAGTAAAAAATTGTTACAAAAATATTCAAGCATACCAACTTGTTCTACCACATCAAGGCGTGCAGATATTTAATAAATATTTATAGGTATGAAAAAATATATATATACTGCCACAGTTTCCAACCCTAGGTAGTCAGAAGAAATGGCAAAACAAACTCACTGGAAACTATGACTTCTTTAATTAGAGTATATTTATTAAAAACATTTTATTTATTTCTGCTTGTCTGCAAGAAAATATTTTACACTTTGTTATTATCTTTTCTCTAATAACAAAAACAATAATTTATTATAACGGATTCGCTGATTTATTTGTTCTAAAGGTAAATAGTTGGCTAGTATTATTTTCAGTAGTACAAAATGACACAAGTCCGATTCCAATTTCAAATTTGCATGAAATAGAGATTCGAGAGTAACACTACAGGTACTACCGTGGTCAGATTCGATTTTCTTATCGATAAAAATTAAAGACCCTGTCCGCTTGTCAGCTTGTTACATAGATCTTCATTATGGGGTACGGTTTCATGCATCATTGACAATGTTTCTGATAAGATTAGAAATGTTAAACAGATGGTAAAGCCTTTTATTTTGTTTTTAAGATTGTTAATGGTGGTAAATTTTATCGATATTTGGATGTTGTTTGGTTAATTTTAAGATAATATTTCTATAATTTTTCAGTCATCATTTTTATGGTTTTTGTATGATACTAGCTGATCCGGCGAACATCGCTCCACCCGTTCAGTTTGTATGGGAAAAATTAAAACGTTTTTCCTGGTTTCCTCGCAGTCGAACGGGATAAAAAGTATCCTATGTCCGTCGTAGTGTAAATAACACAACTTTCTTTCTTTCCTTTCTTCTTTCTTTTTCGAAATTATTTCGCTCTTGATATAGGTATTTCTGCACCCCTACAATCATCTCGACTCTTTTTGCAGGCTGAGTGGTAGAAAATGATGTAAGTGTGTAAGTACATCATTTGTGCATAAAATTAAAAAAAATATACCATGTAAGATGAATTGTTTTTTTTTTGTTTGTTCTTATTGAATGTCCTCCGAGAATAGTGAACCGGTTTGGAAAATTATTTTACGAAACGAATGTCGATAGTAGGTATAAGACTGAACAAGAAGGCAGAATTCCTGACGGTGAGAAACATGCGTCGTCTAAAGAAACCAATCTGGAACTGTCTAATCTAGATGTCTGATATAAATCCATGTGTGCAAGAGGCCAATACAAGATTGGAACACGGCATTGGCGAGCAGGGACATTATAGCTGTAAAAATAGGTAAGAAGGCGATGGTACAGTCCCCTAGTGAGATGCTCAGATGTGTGCAAGAGGCCAATACAAGATTGGAACACGGCATTGGCGAGCAGTGACGTTACAGCTGTAAAAATAGGTTATAAGGCGATGGTACAGTCCCCT
>NJDD01001023.1:634336-653295 GCA_002245505.1 Calephelis nemesis
GCAAGAGGCCAATACAAGATTGGAGCACGGCATTGGCGAGCAGTGACGTTATAGCTGTAAAAATAGGTAAGAAGGCGATAGTACAGTCTCTCAGTCTCAGTCTCTACCATCTAGCAAGTAGTTCCATACTTTTCGTGGTCTTTTTAGTCTTTCGATTTTTTGTAGTCGCATAATATGGGTTTTTTTCTGACGTCTATCTCATCTCTCTTTATTTCTATATCTCAAATTGGATGTCTAGAGTTGGATTTATTTATCTTATCAATAAAAATCTTGTCTGCTTGTGGATTTGTTTCATACGTCTTACTCATGTTTTATGTAGACTTGATAATCCATAGCCATATTAATATTAAAAATGCAAAAGTCTGTTAGTTTGTTGGTCTTTAACGACTAAACCGCTGGGTCGATTGTGATGGAATTTGATATGCATATTATAGGTAAAGACCCGGGTTCAAACAAAGGCTACATTTTTTTTCTCAAAAATTAAACTCAGTACTACTATTTAAATTACGCGCTTCGGCTTTACACTTTTTCCTCTTTTTACACTTTAAACTCTTATTTTTAAATTGGCTGACCTAATCGAAATTTAGGCGAAATAATTCTTTTTGTAATAACAACGCTATAGAGATATCTTTTAAATACATTCGGATTTCCGAAGCTTGACGAATATAGCCGAAGAGCATAATTTAAATACTACTACTGTACTGTTATGGGAATGAAAGACTATCAATTTACTCTTTCTCTATAACAGTTGCGGGAAACAGATAGTATTTAAATAAAATTGTACATTTTAGACAGATTTAACTCATTCATTTGTAAGACTTGTGAATCCTTATTTTGCATAACATGTTTTGAGATTTTTAAGATAGAACCTTCAAACGCCGGTGAATGAAATTTTTGTTGTGGCTTAGCGTAAATTTCGTGACATTTGAACATAAACTGGTTTGAGCGGTATCTTCATTCATTCATTTCATTAATAAAGTTAAATGAAAAATGCTTAAAACCAGCTATGAAATACGACTTTTTTCTTGCGAAATTTTTAATGAAAAAGTACAATGAAAAAAAGGCTACTAAAAATAACATATATGGTCTTATAACCACTACCTTCCAGAATTCTTTTATATTTATACTCCATCTTCCGATTATACTTAAATTTAATCTACGGTCCAGAAGTATGCAAACCAATGTTTACAACCAGTTTTTTCTTTATAGGGATTAGTGGACCACATTTTATGAATTTAACGTATTTGATTGTTTAAATTTAGCCTAATTAAGGGTTATTTGCACGTTCCTGGGTTAAATATTTAACTCCGGTTTAGTCTCTAACTTGGGTTAAATCTCTTTGTATTTGACAGATTAACTCATTATTAAATTTAACCCAGGAATGTGCAATCGGCCCTAAATGTATTAAAAAAACCAAAGGTTTAGGATATAACTTCGTTTTTCTCAAAATAGAATCTATACTTGTTATCGCCGGCACTTTGTGGAATTCAATTGTATACACACTTTTTTTAGGTAAATGCTTGTACTTTTCCGCTATACACTTTATTTAATACTTTGTTACGTTATGAGTACAAGCGTTTACCTCAAAAAAGTGTTTTCTCAAAATAATATTTAGAAACTAGAAGGTGACATACTTGATGTGACACTAATTGTTTGCCCGCGACTTCGCCGTCGAACAACTATTACGATATTCATACGAACCAATCGTTTGAAGGTAAAATTTAAAAAAAAATGGCCTTTGTTTGAACTCGGATCTTTAGCTGCGTACGAATCAAATTTTATCAAAATCGGTTCAGCGGTTTAGCCGTGAAAGAGCAACAGACAGACATACATACTTTCGCTTTATAACGTTAGTATGGATGACAAACTACAAAGTTTTGCCAACGGCTTGTTTAACATAAAACCTCTATTTCCTGATCCAGGAACCATAAAGCCGATTATAACAATACAAAATTATGAGAACCGTTGGGGACAATCATCAAAAGGTATTCACAATGGTCCCTTTTATTTATTTATCTTCCGTATGATCTTCAAAATATTTTTTTTACTTTATTATAATGAAGAATACAATACCTTTATAAATGTTTTTTGTCTGCATACTTCAATGGTGCAGTTATTGCCTATGGATAGGGTTGTCAGTTGTTAGTATTTTTATTAAAGGTATTTTTAAAAGTTATAACTTACTTTTTGTAAATCCTTGTGAAGTTTTAAGTAACCAAAGGCAAATACAAAGCCCAGATTTTGGTATACGTTTAGACTTGGTGGTTTAATGTAGATGGTAGACTAAATATTATATGACATGCTAATTACTTTTTTCTGTTAAAGAAATTGCATCTAATGATTGTTTTATTTTTCAAGATGCTATGTTATGTTATATTTTCATATTGTTATTGTGTAAGTATATTTTTTTTGTATTCGTATTTTCGATACAATGTTTTTTTTTTAATTTGGTGCTTATTTAGAAAATATCGAGAACAATTTGGACTTGAAATAAAGGAGTTTCTATCGCAACAAGTCGTTGCAACTAGTAGTTGTGCCCGAAGTTACTAGAAAAAACAGGAACTTTTTGAGTTAGGTTATTATATACATACAAACATATCTTTATGTCAAGTCCCTTATGGCGTAGGCAGAAAAAATCCTTTGGTGAATAGAGATCAATATAACTTAATAGTACATAATACATAGCATTCGTGTACACATTTTACAAAAAAAAATAGTAGTAAATAAGTAGACCGATTTTGCACATTGTTACTCACCTGTCTTATTAAAAACTAAATTTTCAAAACCACATTATGTGAGTTTTCAAAAAAAAATTCACAAGTTGTGTTTTCAGGAATGTTATAATAATAATAATTTATTTCCATTTGCTTGAATTTTTTCACAGTTACATTAAACAGTGGTTGAGGCACTACCTTTAAGTATATAATACCTGTAGTAGAAGTAGTAGTAGTAGTAGATGTATGTTTTATAAATATTAGTAAATGTGTCTTTCTATTTTTTACCTTTTATGAATATTATTTTTCATATTTAAAAAAATTAGTGCCAACCCTAGCTTGGCGAGTCCTCAGATTGTCCCACAAGGGATACTCAATTATAAAAGCGTTATAGGCATTGGCTACTCGAGAATTTCTCACTCGGTTTTCACACAAATGCAAAGATTAATGGCGTTATGATTGTTATTAATGATATGGATTGCGATTTCAAAAGTACGTTTTTTTTGCATTTATAATAATGTAACAGAATATCATAATTTATGCGAAAGTGTGTGTACGATTTAAGTTATTTAAGTGAAAACTTCTTTAAATACACTTTCTACACTTTTTTTGGTTAGGAAAAAATGTTAAACTCGTGTTAGGACACATTTTCTATTAATCGTAAATTCATAAGGAGGAAGAGTAAAACTACTGTATGTTATCGCCGCATTTAATAATGTAATTAACATTTCGAAGGCTGGTAAGCTTGTACGTCACGCAACGTGTGATATATTATATAATTTTCTTTTTTTTTTCGAAAATCAATCACTTAAATGAGTCGCCTCTGTCGAGCGGTCCGAGTGTTGGACTTGACTGCATGAGATCTCGGGTTCGAATCCCGGGTCGGCCAACAAAAAGAAAATTGGATTTTTCCAATTGGTCGGGATTGGAAACGTGCCCGGTTGGCGATAGGCTTGCCACCTATCACATTATAGGACTTAGTATCTTCGGCTAGTCGTGGGTGCCCTGGTTGTGCCTCTGCCTACCTCTTCGGGGATATGGGCGTGAAGATACTTTTTTTTTAATCACTTAAATAAGTATAGTATTTTATCACATAAATTTAAGTAGGTAATTTTGTACTGATAATTAAAGCAATTTGTGCAAAATTATTCCTTAACTATTCCAAAATATCAAAACATAAACGTTAATATTTAAATATATATATGTATTTTTTTTTCATACTTCATAAATCGTAAATCGCAGCCACTGTATAGGAACTCCAAGTTTTATATTATGTTACTTGCTGCCACGGAACCCAACATTGTCTAGTCGGACTCGCACTTGGCCACTTTTTGTATATCTTGAATTATAACATTTTTTTTATAAAACTTTTGACGACATCATTGTTAACAATTGGATAAGTGAGACCACTTCGAAAGCATTAGCTATCTTTCGAAAAAAAAAGATTAAAATGAAAAAAATGAAATTTTGAAATAATTGGGAAGGTTTTTGCAGTTTCACTGCGGTTAAATAAAAACAGCTCTACTCAATTAATATTGTGCAATCGTAAGAAACATCTAATGTCCGCCACCGACGGAAATCCTTTTCGGAAAATATTTGAACGCGGCAAATTCATACTAATCTATGGATCTAACACATACATCAGTAATATTTCACACGTAGTTTATGTGAATTTGCTAAGGGAGGAATTCCGTTTCGATAAATCGAATATGGTTTCGAATTCCATAACAAATCCGCAATTCCGAACGTTGGTACGTGGCGTTCTTAATACATTTACAATGAGATGCTAAGGAATGCGTTCCGTAAAATTCGTATCGGAATCTATAATGCTTTTAATATGAAATTTAATTTTCTACTAGTGGTCGACCATAAGTTGATAAAAACGCCATCTTCATTTCTCAAGGCCAACTAATTCGTGTCCAAATCGTCTCGCACTAAAAAGCGCCATCTGTGATCTTTTATCGTTATCATCAATATATTTGTTTGTGAATGTCAAATGAATGGTAGTGTGTCTAATGTTTTTTTTTATTGATTTGATGTACTTTATAAGTATTATTATTGAAAAATATTAGCATTCTGCACTTCTCCTACACATACACTATAAGGGTGCCAAATTTTTTGCTCCTGTGTCGGTGCAATTTTCGTAAAAAGGGTCCAAAGTTTTGACATCACGTATTATTATATAGATTCTTGTTTCATACAAACAAATTACGGAAACGCCAGCAGATTTTAATGCTGTAAACATTAAAGACATTTTATAAAACTGGAAGTAGACATCCAACCTAACTGTGTGTAGATAGATAATCCTTTAAATAAAATTTTCAATGAAGCCTCGACAAAACCTGTGAGCAATGTAGCGTCAAATTTTACATTGTGGGCTTTAGTGGGCTAGTCGTGGGTGCCCTGGGTGTGCCTCTGCCTAATTCCTCGGGGATATTGGCGTGAAGATTTTTTTTCAAATGTAAAACAAAAAAACAAGAAGAACGCCATCTTCATTTCTCAAGGCCAACTAATTCGTTTCCAAATCGTCTCGCACTAAAAAGCGCCATTTGTGATCTTTTATCGTTATCATCAATATATTTGTTTGTGTGTGTCAAATGAATGGTAGTGCGGGTAATGTTTTATTTATTGATTTACTGTACTTTATAGGCATTATTATTAAAAAATATAAGCATTCTGCACTTCTCCTATTCATAAACTACAAGTGTGCCAAATTTCATACTCCTCCGTTCGCGCAATTTCGTAAAAAGGGATCCAAAGTTTTGGCATCACTTATTAATATATAGATTAGTCCGTGTTCAGAGTTACAGAATATTTTTAAGCAGTATTTATTATAACTAGTATTCGCCCAGCGATCAAAGTTCGACCACAATAAGTTTTAATTATAAGTCATTTAATATAAATTATTACACTCACTAAACTAATTTCAAGTTATCGCTATCTTCTGTCAATGAAAGTAATAGAAAGAGATAAAATATAAAGAAAATAGAAAGAGAGAACTTTAGAGCTGTCAGATTAGTTCGTAAATGACATTTCTACAGACTAATCTATCACTCAGAAAACGTTGATTGAAAACGTCACAATTTGACATGTCCGGACTAATCTGACATGTCTAAAATGTTCCATATCTTTTGTTTTTGTTTTATTTAAAAAATATAATATGCATCTAAAATGAGTTTAGTACGCGAAAAGTAGAATCACCACCATTATGTACCAATATACTTGACTCCATAGTAGAATACAACAAGATACACATTTTTTTGTAGTAAAAGTAGGTATGTCTATACTAATATTATAAAGAGGAAAACTTTGTTTGTTTGGTTGTAATGAATAGGCTAAAAAACTACTGGACCGATTTTAAAAATTCTTTTACCATTCGAAAGCTACATTATCCACGAGTGACATAGGCTTTGTTTCATCCAAATCGGTATAGTAGAAGCCAAGTTACGCAGGCGAAGCTGCGTGAAGCTGCTAGTAAATTATATAGTTGTAAGTACCTTAGTGTTTACTACAAAAAGAGTGTGTATACAATGGAATTCTACCAAGTGCCGACGATAGATTATTAGATAGAAGTATAGATTTTAAAATACAATAAGCACCTACTCGTTATGTCGATGTGAATCGTACAATAAGCAAACGAAATATCTGACTCCGGACAATAGTCTTTCAAAGTACTGCGTGTACCCCCAACGTGTGGGCTGTTATTTCATTTGCTTACTATACCTAAATGGTTTTTCCAGAGCTCTACAACTAAATATAGAGGCGACTTGAAATAAAATTCCTAGAAAATTAAAACTGTATATAAAACTAAGGTGACAATTTTTTTCGGATGAAAATGGGACATCTAAGCTAAATATTGTTTTTATCCTTATTTTGCAAGTTTAATGAACGTCTGTTCATAGTTCATACAGAATATGATAGGTAAATTAACTTATTTCATTCGGTAAATTAAAAAGCTATTTTTAAATTATTCGTTTATGTCATGTCTCAAAACTATACATATGTAATCATTGCATTATTTCTGCATCGTGTAGGTTTATAGACGTATGTGCATACAATACAAAATACTATAATCTTAATATACACAAATTACGTGTCATGTTGTTTGTCCGCGATGGACTCCTAAATTGCTTGACCGATTTCAATCAAATTTGCACACCGTATGTAGTTTGATCCAACTTGAAAGATGTGATAGCTTACATTTCAATTTATGATAAAAAATACCATCCGAGTGAAGCCGGAACAGGCTGCTAGTATACTATAAAAAAAACTACGACACAGCACACTTGAATTGCATGTAGTGCCTATTTCTACGAGATCGACTGTAAGCTATAGCAGATTTTCGAGCTACTCAAAAAATAACCTTTTTGAATCCCATATTTATCTTTGGGGACACCGACACAGACAACTGGAAATGAGACTGTCCCTTTAAAAACATGACGTTTGGTCACGTCACATATAACTCATATCTGCGATATAAGGGAAAAGGGTAGGTATATGTGTCTGAACTACAATTTATGTATTGAAATAGATTGAATTTCTTTTAGTGCAACCCCCTGTGTGTAGGTGGCAACACACGATATTAAATTTCTAAGTATTACTTCACGTTATAGGTTGGTATATGACAAATTTTTATTTGACTGTTCAAGGTATTGTCTGGTAGTCCAATATTGGCGTTGACTACTTGAGATATAGGGTTCGATTCACGGGTTGTCCATCCCAACTGTTTTTTTTAAATGTTCAAATAAAAAACGTTGCCCGGGATTCTACCTATAACACTGTGGGATTAAGAAGTACCGTCGGCTGAGCACTTTTCACGACCCGTTTTACACCCGCAGCGCCCACGGTTGTTTGCGGCAGCATGTTTATTTTTAATAATTAAAATAATCGAAATATGGCGATTTGACCAGTTTGCGTCCACAAAATCCAGATCGCGTCCACCCATGAACCAGTTTGCGTCCACCAACTTATAAAGGGGTTAAGGGGAGATTTCACTAAGAAAATTTATAGAAATGTTGAGTTTTAAGTCTTTCTTTATAAATACATATGTTCATGCCTAGTTCCTTACTGGGTTGGCAGAGAATATCGAGTACAAAGTGTCACTAGCTTCTTTCACATTCATACCTTTTTTCAAACAAAGAAGCTGGTTGTGGAGACTGATGGCAAGAGTTGGCCCTGGGTTAAATTGCCAATGGAATATCAACTTAGGCCTCCCCGGGTAACTAAGTACGTCCTTCCAGTTTCGCAATGTATATCTGTACTGGCAATCTCTAATCTGCCATTCTTACAACGTCTACCAAACAACGGAACATGCATTATTCTATATTGTAACAAAATACTTATTTTTAATCTCACTCTTTCTCTGATCTTATTGTTACGATTGCCGTCAATTAAACTATCCCTGCAAAAACACTACCCGGATACCCGGATAAACAGATTCATTTATTTGCACCAGCGCTACGACGTCTACTAAAACTCTTGAATACCTACGTTATGACTACATCTCTTTCATGTGCTATTTTGGTTGGCTCAGATGATTTCTAGCCCAAAATTACATCATCGATTGTTTATATAAGGCAGGTCACCACTAGGTCATATAAATTTTCTTCAATTTTTAGCTATCGTGTTCCCTCTTTCGTTGTTGATATGCTCTTTATCTTTTTTATTTTCTAATGAAAACATCGTCATCCGGGATAGAACATGTGCCCGGTTGGCAATAGGTTTGTCATCTATCGCATTGTGGAACCAAGTATCTTAGGCTAATCGTACGTGCCCTAGTTGCACCTTTGTCAACTTTGAAGAGTACAAGCCTGAATATAAGTATATTATAGTATATTTGTCTTTATGTCGTTAAAATTTTCTCATATAGCTGCTTGTGTATAAGTGGAAGAAGGCAGAAACAGTTTAATGCACTTGTTTCCTTCCGGAGCGGCGGTGGGTACTAGTCCCGATGGGATTATACAGTGCACTTTATCGACTACCACCTATCTATAACTGTCCGATTTAATTTTATAAATCAGTTACTTAAGATTTAGCATTTAAATAAACAAGTGGACGCAAACTGGTATATGGTATAATCCGTCCATCCAGTTTGCGTCCAGGTAAATTTCGACATCTATATCTTTTTCTATTACCATAATTATGTGGACGTAAATTGGCTATTTTAATAAGCATAACAATAGTGGTAAAAACAAAATAAAACCCCATCCTTATAACACATTTCTTTATATTAAAATAAAGAATCAAGTTAGAAATAGTAAGATGAGTTCGCGTCCACCCTGGACGCAAACTGACTAATTCGTAAAATTAGTATACCAGTTCGCGTCCACCTCGTTTTCACCTTAAAAAAAATCAATCAAAATCATCATTATTTTTATTCTTTTATTCATTTGCAAGGTCTAGATACTAATAAAACCTTTAATTAAAATTAAAACATTGAAAAATTACGTATGAAACGCGCGCCTGTTTACACAACTTTTTTGTATAGCTAAGATTCTTTATTTTTTTTAAACAGGAAAAATTATGTGAACAGTTCTTTTGTCTTGGTATTTGTGTTACTAATATATTGTATTATAGGCAGAAACGACTTTTAATTTCCCTAGTTTGTTAGTAAACTTATTTTTAAGGGTTTTTTAAACGGTGTCCGCGAAATGGACGCGAATTGATGCGTGGACGCGAATGGGCACACATACCCTATATCCTGCGGTTTTTGATTTGAAGCTTTTTGCGCGAGCAATGCCATCAGCTATTTAACAATCCAGACCAAAATGTGACAGTGTTAAGCTTTTTAGGTAATTGTGGGAGGAATAGTTATCAGTACATAGTATTAAACAAAGTCACTTCCTCTGTCCCTACGCCCGTTTATATGCTTAAATCTTTAAAACTACGCAACGGATTTTGATGCGGTTTTTTTAATAGATAAAGTGATGGAAGAGGTGAGGTTTACCCCGTGTTGGTCCGGGCTCCTTTGTAGAATAGACCATTTGCCTTCCTTGCCAGGCAGCTCGTAAAAAGCGAGCATAGGCTCACCGTCACTAACACCGTGACATCTGACTAGGTGGTAGAGTTTAGCAGCGATTCACCCGGATTGGTACCACCGCCTTACCTATTCCTGCTGCCATAACGTCATGACGTGTTCCGGTTCGGAGGGTAAGGTAGCCGGTAAACTTAACTTTGCTCGAGGCCTAACCTCCCGGCCTCAGTTTGGCAACGCACCATTACCACCTTTGGTGTCTCTAGGCGGCGTAAATTTCTTAACATCAGGAAATCCGTCGGCTTGTTTGCCTTCCAATATCTTTAAAAAAAAAGAGAAAGGTTTAAATGTATGTTTTATACCCGTCCGAAGCAGGGGCGGCCCGCTAGTCTAATATAACCTTCGGCTAAGCGTGGGATGGTGATATTCTTCCAGGATATGGGCGTGAAAATACTTGCTATCATTCCGAGTGGGTCGTGTCAATATTGCCGCTTTGTGAAGAATGTGAAATTGAATACGATTTGAAATAGATTTTCTTGGAAATATCCAGGTACGGGTAGAGTGGAAAGGGGTGCTCTAAGTATCTACAATGTGAGCATAGAATATAACTCTATTATCTTTCAGCGCAACGTATATACGATAATATATACTTAGGTGGACGTCACAAGTAGGCATGGTAACTCAATCAAATCGCCTCAACCGTAGCTCAGCTCACGTGTCACAAAGTTGAACTGGAGTTGCAAACAGGCTCACAGTTCAGGGGGCTGATTATGTATCTCAGTGGTCTACTCAAAATAGAAACCTATACATCAAATAGATATCAAATGACGTGTTTTGTATTTGCTATCTCTATTGTATTTTTGTTGGTCACTGGAGATAGCAGATATAAAACACGTCATTTGACAGCTGCTTGATGACAACTATTTAATTTTGAGTTGCCAACAGAGATAGATAATCAGTCCCCAGAGCCTTTACCATGAGTTGGTATAGATTACGTTCGGTAAGTTACGTGTTGAAATCTTTGACACTTTTGGTCAGTCAAATTTGGTCACTTTGGAAATGAGTTTCTCTTAGTTACCAATAGAGACGGTTGAGGATATAGTAGATTTGACAAGCCGTTAACTTATGGTAAGGGCTCTGCTCAACTTATATCCGGAAATCATGTCTCAACTGAACCGGAACATATATTCGTATGGATTAAACCAATATGTCAAAAGATTACAGTTTTTGACATATTGGTCACATAATATAAGCCATTAGTTCGAAACATTTGAACAGTGAGCTGCAGTTCTGATTCAAGTAATGTTATCTGAGTATTGATCCAGTTCAGAAAGTGATTTACTTACCTATTCTAACAAGTGATTTCTTAGTAATAGCTGTTACGCGACTTCAGTGTGGAATAGATATTGAAAAATGTAGCTTATGTTTTTAACTTCAGTTTGTCGTCAAATTTCAGCAAAATCAGTGCAGTGTTAATGACATTGGAAGG
The DNA here is from genome assembly GCA_002245505.1 of Calephelis nemesis. Classification (NCBI taxonomy): domain Eukaryota; kingdom Metazoa; phylum Arthropoda; class Insecta; order Lepidoptera; family Riodinidae; genus Calephelis; species Calephelis nemesis. The sequence continues at coordinate 645,513 of NJDD01001023.1, forward strand.
CAAACAAGCATAAGGATATCCTGATGGTAAGAAAATCAAGTCGCCTAGAGTCACCAAAGGTGTTAATTTTCCAACATGAAGCCGGGATGTTAGGCCTCGAGCAGAAGTAATTTACCGGCTACCTTACCCTCTAAACCGGAACTCGTTATGACATTATGGCGGCAGGAATAGGTAAGGCGGTGGTACAAATCCGGGCGAGTTGTTGCGATACTCGGTAGTGGTACTAGGTGGTAACCTAATACCACTTTCTAACATTAATCTTTACTGAGTTAGTAAAGCCAGCCAGTCACCCAGTAAATACCCAAAAACCAGCCAAAAACAGTAGCTTTCTCATCTAACAATGACACCTACGCCGTATAAATTTCGTCTGCAACAAAAACGATTCCACTAAATTTGTAGGTCATATTCTGTCACAAGGTATCTTCTAATGTTTCATCATTATTAATGCGTTGTTAAAAACATGTAACCTGATCCCCTTTGCTCTTCATGCACTTTGCGCACCCGTTCTTAGAAAGAATAGTAATAGTCTTTGTCATCAAGGAATTGTATTTGAAGAGGCCATGACTAATTTTAATGTAAAAATAGTTATTGTTAGTGTTGGAGACTATAGCATGATAGTCTAAATTATAGTATTGTTAAACGACTAGCCGACCCGGCGAACTTCGTGTCTCTGGACGTTAACAACTACTAACAGTTTGTATGGATTTAAGAATTGTTTTTGCCATTTTTCTTGCTATTTTTTCGGTTTTTTTTTTCATGTGAATCTTCTGATAATAACGAATACGATAAAAAAGGTTTTATCAAATTGGTCATTGGTCAATCCGTTCAGGCGTAATGAGATGTCCACGCAGAAATGGACATTTATTTATATATACCTATTATATAAATATATAAATATTTATAGATTCCTAAAAGATATTATTAAAACATTAAAATAACTATAAATTCGTCTGTATATATGTATGTACTCATCAAGGACAAGCGGGATATTTAAGCGGGTGAAATTTATGCGAATTAATATATAAGTGTTAATTCAATTTAATATCATCCTCTATTTCCACTATATCTAGTGCCTGTGTAGTGTATCTAGAGATAGGATAGCTTATATCTCAATTTATGGTAAAAAAATTGCCATCCGAGCGAAGCCGGAACGGGCAGCTAGTATATATATATATAAAATTATCACATCTCAGTAATTGCATTACGCCTGAAAGAATGAACCATTTTTTTGTTTTGTTTTACTAGGTGTTGTAGGTTAAAATATTTTGTGCTTATGTTATGAAGTTATCACGAAGGCCGATCGAAGAAATTCATAATTTTTTGTTTGAAGTACTTAAAAAAACTTTATGTTGGTTGCTAATAAGTACTTGTTTCTAGCATAAAAACCACGAGAGGTACCTGTTACAAAGACAATATTGATTCTTATTTTTTGAACGTTAAAAAAATAATTTACCACCCCTAAAATACCACCCCGTCGACTTTACGAGTTTGGGCTACTCATAAATGAGTTTTCCAATTTTCTAATAAAAATATATTTATGTGTTAAATAAGTATCCGTTTGACGATAAGTTTGCTACGTATCACATTTCGGGACTAATACCTTCGGTTAAACATGGGTGTCATGGTTGTACATCTGCCTGCATCTCTGGGGACACGGGACTTCAACTAACTTTGTTTCTTACTACAAAAAAATGTATTTACTTGTTTGCCTTCTAGAATGTTATTTCGATTGCTTCACCGTATCTAGTTCATTGTTATATTAGTAAAACGTCTTTCTTGTAACGTATTATATCATATGAAGGACCACCGTGATGGCCGAGGAATGTCGCTGGGGACACCCGATACCGGAGTTCAAAACGGTTATGAATGAAACCACGCAACCTGGGCCCACTGTAATAGTTTATTACTTAATGGCCAGCAAAATTGATATAAGATATTTTAATTTCAGCATTTGGACTCGGATTTTAACTAATTAAAAAAGGAAGAAACAAAAACTTTCTTACTATTTTAAATGCGAGGCTGTTTGTTGCTCTTTTACGGCTAAACCGCTGAACCGATTTTGATGGAATTTAATGAATATTTTTTATTAATTGGACTGCATTTTTTTGTAGGTTTGTTACGCGATCACTCGGCCGATAAAGAACCGATTTCAATGGTTCTTTTTGAAGTTATACTTCTTTTGGCGCGATTGGGAAAATTGATGAGAGTGAATTTGTACGATGCGCGCGCACACCGACAGATAAATGTGACAGTCAAAAGCAACATCCTGAAGTTAGTTGCGAACCTTTTTATTTGGTATTTTTGGATTGTTTCGCCAAAGAAGTATAACCCATCCCCCCGTTTGTCCCGTGTTGGTCCGGGCTCCTTTGCAGAATAGACCATCTGCCTTCCCGCCAGGCAGCTCGGAAAAGGCGAGCATAGGCTTTACGTCACTAACACCGTGACATCCTACTAGGTGGTAGAGTTTCGCAGCGACTCACCCGGATTGGTACCACCGCCTTACCTATTCCTGCCGCCATAACAACATGACGTGTTCCGGTTTGGAGGGTAAGGTAGCCGGTGAACTTACTTTTTCTCGAGGACATAGGCCATGATTCCGAGAAAATCCCATGGTAGTTTTATCATGATTCGACTACTGGTTTTTGAGTTATACTTTAAAGTGCATAATTTTTTCACTTATCTTGACGACTTGATGAACTTTAATATTTTTTTCATCAATATTGTAATAAGTAATATTTACTGGATGCTAGGCTTTCCATTAGTTTATCCGAAATATTATTATATAGATACCAGTATAAATTTAATAAACACCCAGACACAGAAATGCAGACATCTAAATGTTAATCACACAAATGTCTGCCCCGTTGGAAATCGAACCCGAGCCTCGCCGTTAGTCAGTGGAGTTAGTTGTATGTTGTAACCCCTCGACCAACGAGGCGGTCAACAGAAATCTGTATTAAAATTATTGTACAACCTACACAAATAAAAGCATAATCTCCTATTGCGCGGTCGGTTAATTTTCTATCAATGCAAGCAGGAATATATTGCATGTTATTTAGTTATGGATTTCGAGAAACGGCGACATCCATTATGATGGCGGGGCACGTTCAAATGGCTTCATCGTAGACATTAACATTCGGACAGTGTCCCGGGGACAACCGCCCCTCGGGACGTGTGGGGATTTTAGTTTGTTGAAATGCCGAAATTATTAATAACTGCATTAATCTATACATAAATAAATAAATGAAATTGGTATGCCTGTTTGTAATGTTAAGATAATCGCTTTTAAGACGTAGGTACATATAAATACGTATAATATACTTAAATAAAATGTTATTTTGGTATAAAATGTATATATACCAAAGTAACATTTTAGTCTGTCTGTCTGTTTGTTCCGCCTAATCTTGGAAACGACTGGACTAATGTTGACGGGACTTTCACTGTAGCTGATTAAATAAGCCGTAACTTAAAGGCTTTATTTTTATTACAGAAAAAAACAAAGTTGAATTAAATTTTTTTTTGTTTTAAATTCCAAGCAGACGCTGTTGTGGGCACTGTTAGTATTGAATGTACAGATAGGTACATATCTTCACGCTAAGTTTCTCACGGGGTAGCCAGATGTTATTGAGTGCTAAGTAAGAAGATCTTACAGGCCGTCTTAGTTTCCTCCACATTCGTTATTCTTTTCATACAAACACGCCGGTTTCAGTTACTCTTGAGACCATTCTTGGATAATGCTTAATGTTATTTTTTTATGTCATAAGATAGTGAACACTTATCTCCTGATAGTAAGAAACAACCATGGCATATAGTTACAGGTGCTTCGTGCTCCTATGGTCGGGGTGTTGGACCTATTACGCAATTCTAACGATTCCTCTGACTCGGACCGCAATAGGTAAGGCGGTGGATCGATTACCAAGTTGGTAACGACCCGTATGGCCTTTGATAGCCTCTTAAGAAGTGTCAGGCATAGAGGCTGATGGTTTATTCTACACAGTAGTAGTGATGGTTTATTCTGCACGAAAGAATTTTTCCCCTTGTTGGTCCGGGCTCCTTTGCAGAAAAGACCATCTGCCTTTCTTGCCAGGCAGCTCGTAAAAGGCGAGCATAGGCTTATCATCACTAACACCGTGTCATCTGACTAGGTGGTAGAGTTTCGCAGCGACTCGCCCGGATTGGTACCACCGCCTTACCTATTCCTGCCGCCATAACGTCATGATGTGTTCCGGTTCGGAGGGTAAGGTAGCCGGTAAACTTACTTTTGCTCGAGGCCTAACATCCTGACCTCAGGTTGGCAACGCACCATTACCATCATTGGTGTCTCTAGGCGGCGTGAATTTCTTACCATCAGGAAATCCGTCTGCTTGTTTGCCTTCCTATAACATAAAAAAAAATGAGCTCAGTAAAACTGTTAAAACCGATCACCACCATTTTGCGATTTGATATTTTTTTACCAAAAGGTGACTAATCAATCATTTTCGATGAGGGCATCAACATATACGGAACGTTTATGCATTATTAAGCACTAGCAGCCCGTCCCAGCTTTGTACGGGTGAATAAACTTTTATGTTACCTTCCTCTTTTAATCACTGTCTATAAAAAACCGCATCAAAATCAATATCGTAGTTAAGATATTTGCATACAGGCGGACAGATAGCTCAAAGCGAATATTTTATACTATTTAGTGATAGCTCAAAAATTATGATTAATCATGAGCTAACTTTCTATATCAGAACCATCAAAATCCAAAATATAGGTAGATAAAAAAAATAAAAAAGATGCAGTCGAATAGAGAAACTGCTCTTTTATTCGAGTCGGTTAAAAAAATTGATTGGTGAAAAAAAATAAAAATTATGTTATTTATTATTAAGTGACAACCCTATTCCATTTCCAGTCATTTGTGTCACCTCTTAAGTAAATATTTAACCTTGCTCTAGACCTCCTCTGAGGTGTCTTCTTAGTATTGGTAAGTACATATCGTTTTTGACTCTACATAATTATCGAAACATTCATAATTAATAGTTACTTTGTTAAAAGATATGTATTTTACTAAATGACCGGTTTATTTAATTTTTTACTAAAACGTAGAAAGATTGTATCTTTTATTTTCTTCAGGAAAATGACCCAACTCATTGCACTGTAATTGATCTTCCTTAGAGTTTTTATTAAGTTTCCAGTTTTATAATTTCCTCATGATTTTTCATTTCTGGTACCTATATTCCTATTCCTAGGACCACCTACCGCCTCCATCTTCTTATTGACTCTGTTAAATATCAGAACATTTTTATTAATACTAGTGGTCGCCCGTTGGTCGAAATTCGACCATATTACATTTTAATATCTTGTAAATAAGAACGTCATCTTCATTTCTCAAGACCAACTACTTTGTTTCTAAACTTTTGTGATCTTTTATCGTTATCATCAATATATTTGTTTGTTTGTGTCAAATGCATGGTAATGTTTTATTTATTCATTTAATGTACTTTATAAGCATTATTATTGAAAAATATTACCGTTTTGCACTCCTCCTACACATAAACTATAAGTGTGCCAAATGTTATGCTCCTGCGTCCGTGCAATTTTCGTAAAAAGTAGTCCAAAGTTTTGGCATCACGTATTAATATAAAGATGATTATACTAAAAACCAGCTCAATCTGTTAAAGAATTCGGTTGAAGCTACTTAAATAATTCGTTACGAAAGTCGAATAAAAGTGTAAAAAAACTCGCAAAAAATATTATAGCTGCAGCTTAAATTATCAGGCAACTTAAACATTATAGCAATCTTGAATAAAATCCATAAAATTAATAAAATACAAATAAAAATTCAATCGCATATGGCTTAAATAATGAAGCAAACTAAGCAGAAAAGTAGTAGCGAATAAAATTAATCCTGAAAATTAAAATTCTTCAAATTACTATTTACTAGCTTTTGCCTGCGGCTTCGCCCGCGTTTTCACAGAAACCCGTTGTGCGATCGAGATTAAAAGTAGCCTGTATGTTAATCCAGGTCACAAGCTATCTGTGTTCCAAATTTCAGACAAATGCGTTCAGCCGTTCGAGCGGGAAAGAGTAACAAACATCCATACATAATCACAAACTTTCGCATTTATAATATTAGTAGGATTCTTTCACAACCGACATTGTATTCGTTTGTGGATAAAATAACCGAGTCACTCTCTTACTAACTAAACTCGAAATCCAGGAAACTTCTTGACCTTTAAAGCAACGCAAACGAGTTTTGAGAATTTCCCACGGGATCAGAATTTCTGGAATTTCAAAACTCGAGCGGACAAGTTGTGGAGAACTGCTACAGTAAAATTAAAACAAAACCGTCGAAACCGAATAACGTTTCATCGAATTCATTTAATTACCGAAACAAACTTTATCTTACGATTCGCCAAATTCGAGTTTAATGTGAGTCATCGTGGACGTAGCTCGAGGTCACATCACTATTATATAATTTCTAAGTACAAACACCATTTATGACTTTTTTGCCGACTGCGCAAGGAGAGTTACGTTATTTACGAAGATAAAATTATCTTGATGTACATAGCTCTTTTTTTATGATATTGAAACGCAAACAAGCAGACGGATTTCCTGATGGTAAGAAATTCACGCCGCCTAGAGAAACCAAAGGTGGTAATGGTGCGTTGCCAACCTGATGCCGGGATGTTAGGCCTTGTGGCTAAAGTAAGTTTACCGGCTACCTTACCCTCCGAACCGAAACACGTCATAACGTTATGGCGGCAGGAATAGGTAAGGCGGTGGTAACAATCCGGGCGAGTCACTGCTAAACTCTACCACCTAGTAGTATACTTCCGAGGTGGTTATAGCCGCTAAGTTTGAATCTGATGATGCCCAAGAAAAACAAGGAAATATTAAATTTTTTGTTTATTTAGATTATTTAATATGGTGCAGTTTTTCCCCGAGACAAAGTAACCAGTTTATCCATGTCTAGCCGAAGACATTAAGCGATACAATGTGATAAGCGGCAAGCTTATTGTCAACCGGACACATATGTAATCCCAAGCAATGTTATTTTTATTTAAAAAAACAATACAATTTTTTTTAGTTGTCCAATCCGGGGTCGAACCTAGGACCTCATCATGTCAAGTCTACACCGGACCGCTAGACCACAGAAGCGATAATGATTTATTAATTTTGTATTATTTTATGTATTATGGCTATATTAGAAGTAAGAAGGGTCAGAAAGTAGATTAGTTAAGGTAGGAAAGCGTATACCCGTTTCACTGGCACAAACGTGAGGGACAATCACACACACATGATTAACGCTGGTATGGTGGTTATTTATGTACGTAGCTTATTAAACAAAGACTGTGTCAAATTCAGGAAACATATTGTTACTAGGGACACTATCGGATTTAGCCCAAAAATAACTAAATTTATACAGGATAGTGTAAAATAAAAACATTAGGTAGCTACATAGAATAACGCTTCGTCAAATACATTTCAACGAATTGTTATTTGAATTTATAAAATGTTTTCACTGGAACTATCACGCATAGCCCTTATCCGAATAGATTTATATAATGTTAAAATTCACAAAGTTCTGCAAAAGGATGCATCGGTACGATACCGATATCGATATTTCTAAAAAAATTGCAGACACCGATATCAACAGCGATATGGACAATAAAAAATGGAAATTAATAGATGTACGTAAAAGACTAAGAGCTCACAAAAAAGACAAATTTAGGTATACTTATTAAAATATTTATTGTAATTAATAATAACTTACAAGTCTGTGACCAGGAGATTGAAA